>JAAXYW010000448.1:0-37301 GCA_036851895.1 Orthonychiurus folsomi | reverse complement strand
AAATCCTATAATATTAACTGGGAAGAAAATGCATAAAGATATTTTAGAATACACTGAAGGGTCAAGACTTTATCAATTACCTTAAAGATGTTTTCTAGTTTTGTACAAAGTGCAATAGAATATTTCTTAACAAAACGCATCACTTATTAAATTGTTTTACAAAATTGTTATAAACCAGTACGAGCATGACTGCTTAATGTGGAAAAGTCATTCTGCGACGATCTCTTCCAATTTTGTTATACAAGAGTTTCGTAAATTTACCAATCCATTAAAACGTAAACTTCCAACAGAAAATTCTGAAAAAACAAGCTGAAGATTTATTCAGAGGATAATGAAAGAAAATATTAAAATAAAAATTCCACGATAAAATCCCGTGACAGAGAAAACTCAAAACATAGGCTAAACAGTTAGATTTCAAGTGAAAAGAAAATATGCCTTTGATAAAAGTACAGGATTAACTATTAAAATCATGCAATCAATATAATTTGGGCTGTCTGCTTCAGGCACCGACGAGTATGAAATATAGAATACAGAGTTAATGACAGAAAATAGCAATTCAACTATTCAGGAATGTGGTGACTGAGTCCCTATTATATTATAATAGAAGCTAAGTGAAGCCAAGTAAATAGTAATTTTAATTAGACACATCATCATCATCGTCATCGTCTTTCTCGTACGCCAGATTCACATTGAGCCATTTTTCCATTTTAGCTGTGGATGTGCCTTTTCGGTTTGCGTAATCCTCAATCTGAAAGAATACAAATTNACATTGAGCCATTTTTCCATTTTAGCTGTGGATGTGCCTTTTCGGTTTGCGTAATCCTCAATCTGAAAGAATACAAATTTAACCGTTTTCAGAGTCCTCAATAATAAAATCCAAGCTAGCGTCGAAGAGTGTACTGATTCTATTTTGTAGAAATGTATGCATTATAGCCCGGGAATGTCAGTCGGCCTCGTATATGCAATAATAGGGTTCGATCGAACTAAGGACAAGGTCATAAACTAAATAATTAAAATGCTTTCTGAAGCTGACCTGGTCCCTTTGTATTTTTCCAACTGCAAAATAAGATGACTGAGGATGCATGAAGTAAAGACCGCAAACCGAAGCAGCAGGGTCCATGGCTAAAGAATCCGTCAGCACAATGCCAGTTTCTTCCTCAATATTTAATAATGACCACATAGTCTTTTTCTCCGTATGGTCTGGCTGACTGGGATATCCTGGAGCTGGTCTAATCCCCTTTAGAAAGCATAAAGTTTAATTACCATAAAAATCTTTCAAAATCCTCAGGTTAGAAAAAGTTTAAATAAAATAATCGCAAACCTGATATTTTATACTGTGCAACTCTCCTGCTGCCAAGTCCTCACCAGTGTCATAGGCCCAAAACTCAGTCCGAACACGTCGGTGCAATTCTTCGGCAAACGCTTCGGCTAAACGATCAGCCAAGGCCTTAGCCATAATAACGTTGTAATCGTCCATATCTTTTTCAAACCTGCGTTGTTCATATGATTTTGGTGATTGACGCAACTACAATATTGGCATTCATTAGAAACTTTCATATACGCACTTCTCTACAAACTCCTTGCATCCAAATCCTGCTGATACCGCGAATAAGCCAATGTAATCGAGCACTCCAGAGTTGACGGGGGCAACAAAATCAGAAATACATAAATGGGGCTCTCCTTTAACGTCCTTTTCAGCCTAATTAGTACAAATGAACTTAGTTACATTCATGCCTCAAAAAAGTACTTTACATTGCTTACTTGCTGTCGCAAACCACGGAAGACGGCGATGGGGTTTGTACGACTCTCGTCTGCTGGGTCGTAAATCAGAATATCGTCCCCAGAACTATTGGCTGGGTAAAACGCAACTATTCCATTAGCGACAAGCAGGTCTTTTTCTATAATATTTTCTAACAAAACCTGAGCCTCATCGAACACTTTCCGAGCTTCCGAACCTTTCAAAATATATGTTGTTGTTCAGTTAGCAGACCCACGAATTCAAAATTGCTCAAAAATATGATTTACCAATTGTTGGATCCTGGAACAGATTTGGATAGCCGCGGTGTGGATACTTTCCCCTGAGTTGCCAAACGTCAAAAAATGGCTTCCAGTCTATCACTTCGGTCAAATTTCGGAGGCTATAATTATTTAAAACTTTCTTGCCCAAGAATAACGGTGGCTCTGCAAACAAACAAACAAGCACACATTTAATAGCCTTGTCATATAGACCACTACCAGCAAAAACATCAAGCATGTTGTTTTCTTCGTACTTGGCTTATAAGATCCCCAGTCCAAAGTAAGCTTGTTTTCCCTAGCTTTCTCGAGTGAGCAATACTTTCGATCTTTGAGGTTTTCGTAGTGGTCTTCACGGATCTCTTCATACTCTTCCCTAATTTCTTCCAAGTATGCACTGCGATTTGCTTCATCTAACAAAGCCGAGCACTGTTGAAGTTTACCAATTATTAATTATCTTGCGTCCCAGAATTCTAGTACTGTTTTTGTATTAAAATCTCTTACTACTAAAACGCTCTTCGATGCATCAAGGACGTGAATCACCGGTTGGCTGTACTTGGGTGCAATTTTAACAGCTGTAAGAACCAAAACTAATTTGAAGCGCCCACTACATGCTTTGCTTTATGTATGTAACAATTCTTACCTGTATGCTGCTTCGATGTGGTTGCTCCTCCGATAAGCACAGGTAACGACAAACCTAGCCTTTCCATCTCTTTCGCAACATGAATCATTTCCTCTAATGAGGGTGTTATTAACCCAGACAATCCAATAATATCTATACATTGTGCAAGCAATTTAGAATTCAGTTATAACATTTTGTAATGACCGAAAACTAAATCAATTTGAGAATTTAAAAACGTACCTGCGTTCTCTGCTATTGCGGTCTCCAAAATTTTATTGCTAGGGCACATGACACCCAAATCTATGACGCGGTAATTATTGCACCCTAAAACAACCCCAACAATGTTCTTGCCAATGTCATGAACATCTCCCTTTACAGTGGCCTAGCACCACGGTTCCTGCACTGTGTGACTGTGAAGTGAAATTCCATTGCTCAATATTAAAAGATTACTTTGTTGCCAGACCACTAAAGTGCGACCAGCTACAGAAACTGAAACACTTAAACTGTCAGACTTGGGCACTGTCACTCTATTAGTCTCCACCTTGGCCTTGGCCCACCTTACTCTACCTTGACTTCAAAAATGTGCCCAAAATTACCTTCATATCAGAAGGAGAAATCAATTTGTTAGCCGTCTCAATGAAAGGAATAAGATGAGCTACTGCTTTCTTCATCACCCTAGCCGACTTAATGACTTGAGGTAAGAACATCTTTCCTGCTCCGAAAAGATCTCCAACTTGACCCATTCCCTCCATCAACGGACCTTCAATAACACGAAGGGGATGATCGTATTTGTGGCGAATCTCCTCCGTGTCTTCCACAACGTAGGTGTCTATACCCTGAGGAGGTGTAAAAGTAAACGATACATTTTTTATTGAATCTGTACTCGAGTAAAGCTTTCGATTTCTTACCTTAACGAGCGCATATATCAGCCGATGCTTCACTTCGGTTGATCTCCACTCTGCTTCGGTTTCTTGCTTCTTGACAGTCCCACTATTAGCTTGGGCGTATTCCAGTAATCTCTCCGTCGCCTAGTTTTTCAGTAAACTGTGTGTTACTCAATGTATTCAAATGTAATATTTGGGGTTTAGCTAAGAAAAGCTACAAATCCTACATTTGGGTTCTTATTCCACAAAATATCTTCACACAAGGCAAGTAACTCAGGAGCAATGTCGTCATACAATGGCAGCCCTCCTGCATTTACAATCCCCATGTCCAATCCTGCCTTTGAATCAAAGGACGCAAAATGAACCTCCTCAGATTTTTTTTTATTTTGACAGTTTTACCTTGATAGCATGAAATAGAAAAACGGAATGCATGGCTTCACGAACCAAATCGTTGCCTCTGAAGGAGAAAGAAATATTTGAGACACCACCGCTGATTCGACATCCCGGGCATAGTTTCTAAATTAATATAATTCATTTTGATGTAAAAAGTTTATAGCATGTGTAATCATTAATCAAGAATAGGGTGTCAGTTCTGTACCTTAATTTGAGGAATTGCCTTAATGAAATTTACTCCGTAAGCATTGTGTTCTTCCATTCCAGTCCCCAGCGTTAGAATATTCGGATCAAAAATGATGTCGTTTGGATTAAATCCAACTATATCCACCAGAATATTATACGATCTAACACAAATGTCAATTTTTTCTTGTACATCAGTTGCCTGCCATTCAATTAAATTTTTACTGTGATGTTCTCGGGAGTCATTAAATAGTAATCTGCTCTAACCTGTCCCTTCTCATCAAATGACATTACAACCACTGCTGCCCCAAATCTCTTCAATAGTTTCCCTTTTTGGATAAAATCTGCCTCACCCTCTTTTAAGGAAATCGAATTGACAATACATTTCCCTTGAGTGCATTTTAGGCCAGCCAGGGCCACTTCGAAGTTAGATGAATCAATGCAAAGTGGAACCTAAGCACATAATACTCTGTATTTAAATCCACCAGATGCCATCAAGCAAAGTAATAAATATACCCTAGAAATTTCGGGCTCAGATGCAAGCAAATTGACTGCGAAAAAAATACACAATTAAGAATAGTCCTGAAGTTATAACCTCACTAAATCGCTTACCGAATCTTGTCATTGCAGCGACCCCATCCAACATTCCTTCATCCATATTTATGTCTAAGATTTGAGCACCGTTCTCAACCTGAGTTTTTGCTATCGCCAAAGCGTCCTAGGTCAAAACTCCAGTCCATTATTGCGTTTTGAAAATCAAATTCAAATTTGAATGAGCCACACGCCTTACCTCGTATTTACCATCCTTGATGAGCCGGCAAAATAGTCTAGATCCAGCTACGTTGCATCGCTCTCCAATATTTACAAAGTTAGTATCTTTACCAATACGCATGGGCTCTAACCCGGATAAAAGCATATGGTCAGGACTTATCGGGGTTGACGGTTTCTTCCGCGGCTTCAAATTGTTAACCGTTTGAGCAATAGCCCTTTAAAGTGCAAATGTTACAAGCCAGAGCTTCAGAGTTAGAAAATTAAATTTGTTTTACTACTTAATGTGCTCTGGAGTTGTCCCACAGCATCCGCCCACAATATTAAACAGACCGTCCTCAGCAAAAGATCTTAATGTGCTTGCCATCTTTTCTGGTGTTTCATCGTATTCCCCAAATGTATTCGGAAGACCTATCCAAAAAAGCAAAAATGTGACTCGTTCTAGTTATCGACACATCAACAACAGTTTAAAGAACTTGCCTGCGTTTGGGTAACAAATCACATAAGCGTTTGTCATTTTCCCAATGCGTTCAATGAACGGGCGCATTTCATCAGCTCCCAAGGCACAGTTGAGTCCAATACTGATTAAAAATCATTAAATTAATTAACTGTTAAGTCAAAACATCTCCAAAAGTCAAAGGAGTAATTCAGTAAAGTCACAATTTGCTATTACCAAATAGGATTGACGTGTGAGACGCTTATAACAAAAGCTTCCCCGGTTTGGCCAGATAATGTTCTTCCGCTCTTATCAACAATAGTTCCCGAAATCTTTTTGATTTTTAGAGATTAATCACTATTAGTCCAAGCACAGTACAATGTATAACAGTTGATCAATTAATCTCACCATAACAGGGACTGGAGCATAGCCTTCGTCTTCGAATAATCCTTGAATAGCAAAAAGTGCTGCCTTTGCGTTGGCCGTGTCAAAAATTGTTTCCACTAACAATATGTCTACTTTAGCATCCAGCAAACCCTTGGCTTGCTCAGTGTATGCGGCAACTAGCTCGTCAAATGCTGAGAACAGAAGTTACAAATTACATACTTTTAAAACGCACTGTTTTTCTGTCAAATTCTATGAGCTTACTGATATTTCGAAAATGAGGCTTTTCAACGGAAGGCGAGAGGGAAAGCGTTCTATTAGTTGGCCCAAGAGCCCCAGCCACGTATTTTCTGGTTTGCTTCTGACTTGGATTGTTCTCTACGTTCTCCTTCAAATGTTCCTCAATAGCAATTCTGGCGAGCCGAGCCGATTCGAAATTGATCTCGTATGCCAAATTTTCGGTGCCATAGTCAGCTTGAGCAATTTTGGTGCCGCTGAATGTGTTGGTCTCAACGATATCAGCACCCGCATTTAAATATTCCTAAATGGAATAGCAAAGCCCCCGAATTGCAACTCTAATTCTTAGTATGGTGGTGAAGAAAGTGACGCGATCTTTACCTTATGAATATCAATTATGATTCGTGGTTGCGTGAGAGAAAGAAGATCGTTATTTCCCTTTAAGCTTTTTTCATGACCAGCAAACCGTGATCCACGGAAATCATTTTCGTCCAATGCATGGCGTTGAATCATTGTGCCCATAGCTCCATCAATGATCAAAATACGATTACGTAAATCCTCATCCAACTCGGATTCCAAAAGGTGTACCATCCTGATTAAATTGGTTTTAGTTGTAATACCCGTCACCTATAAAAGGTAAGGCAAAAATAAAACAAAATTTGTAATTAAAGCAGAACCGCAGTTGAACCACTTATTCAGTTCCGCGCAGAAACTCTGCTTTCCCTTGTGACTACAAATATTTCTTACTTTGTGAAATTAATCCACAGGTCCACAGACAATACTTTTATGAGCTCCCTGTAGGCGTATCGCCTTTCTGACTTTCCTACTAAAACCCGGAGACAGATTTTGCGGAAGATGTTGCAAAAAAATCTCGATGCACGAGGTGCAAGTTAAGTGAAACGCCAAGTTATGCTTGTCACTCACTAGCTTGAATGAATTAATTAGGGTAATTAGTAACAATTAGCACCAATTGAATTGGCAATGTAATTAGTCAATTAGTAAAGCCAATTAATTCATGATGACTCTTACGGATATTAAGCAAGCACAGCAGATGACAAAGAACTGCAAATTAGTTCTAATTAATTTGTTTAACGCAGATGAGAATTTAAGATTCCTGAACTTGAGTTTATGCCGCCAACCTCGTTTCCCTTAAGACAAACCTCAAACTTTCCACCGCTTACTTCTGCTACTCACCTCACCTAGTCACCTCTAGTATCTCGACTTGTAACTTTGACTGTCCAAAAGAAAACGTAGCTCTTACTGTACATACGAAGAATACGTACCTATATGATTAATTGAAACGGGGATAAAAGCCTTCCTTGTGCAAATACTGACCACTGATTCCGCAGAACTCTAAACCAGGAACAAACCACTATGGAGAATAATGAACATGAACAGAAATAAAATAATACCGGTTGAGTGGGTTCGGAAACTAACGAGGGATTCGTCCTCCGTCCGCAGCGCAAGTAGTGCAGTGTGGGTGCGCGGTGTGCACGTGGAGGTAGTTAAACATACACTGAAACTTCAAAAGTAGTTTGGGGTCGTTAGCTAAAGGCTGTCAAATAAATCTGAGCACGTTCACTCGTCGTGCCAGACAGACCTCAGCCCGCAAACGGATTAGTATAAATACACTTACTTGATTTGGTGAATTAAAAAAAACTTTGGACAATAAGCAGGCTGTCTGGAATGCGGTAGGAACTCAACTGGTGGGGATAAGGATTTTGCCGGCTTCCCTGGCCTCTGGACTCAAATGAAACTTGTTTTCCTTTTCATGGGTGAAGGAAAGGGAAACCCGTGTGTGAATGGGCCAGGAAATGGCGCTTCTTTTCAAAAATAAAGTGTGCACTCTCGCTGTCGGCGAAAAATTGTTCAATACTGAATGAATAAGTAAATTTAGTTTTGATTTTGTGAATTGATTATCAACTCAAGTGGTATAACAAAATATTGGATCATTTATACGCACTGCTGCTGGAAGAGGTAATACCTAACCTTTAGCTGTTTGTTCAGCAATGGAATCAGAAATTTGTTAAATGGTAGCCAATAAAGGTTTTCATCATGGGAACTCATAATGGTGAAGTTTTATATGACAGTCATAAGAGCAAGGACTAATTATTCTTGATTTGATTCTTGCTAAGTTCGACTCTTCGACTTACTGCTAGAGGTAGTTAAGATTTTAGATTTTGCTAAGATTTATATGCACTAACTATTCCACATTTGCGTGTATTATTTTATTTCGCTGACTGAATTAAATTAAATTTAAATTTAAAAAATTGAATTAAAATTAGCTTATTCCTCCTATTTTAACAGGGTACTATTTGTTCAGCTGAAGATTAACACTAGACTGAAAATGTTCAAGAAATTTGATGAGAAGGAGAGCATATCAGGAATTCAGCAATTGAAGTCATCGGTTCAGAAAGGAATCAAGACAAAGATTGTTGAATTGTATCCCGAGCTCGAACCTCACATTGACTTGATCCTCCCCAAGAAAGACAACTTCAAAGTGGTCAAATGTCATGACCACATAGAAATCCTAGTGACCGGAAGTGGAGAGCAAGTATTTTTTAAACATCGGGAAGGAGCCTGGTTTCCAGTTCTTCGTCTCCTCCACAAGTATCCTTTTATGTTGGCTCACGAACAAGTGGATAAGGGAGCAATCAAATTTGTTTTGAGTGGAGCAAATATTATGTGTCCGGGTCTGACGTCCAAGGGAGCAAAAATGACGGAGGTCCCGAAGAATACAATTGTGGCTGTTATGGCGGAAGGGAAGCAACATGCTCTGGCCGTTGGAATAACAGTCCAATCAACAGAGGACATTGCGAAAGTTAATCGTGGTATTGGGATCGAAACTGTTCATTATCTAAATGATGGGCTTTGGTTAATGAAACCTGTAAAATAATTAATCGCTTGTTTACACAACTCAACTTTGTAAATTAACGTTAAAATTAATAAATTAAATTAACTTTGATGTTCAAGTCTTTCGTAATGCAATGCTATATAAATCAAATTAGGAAACATTTAATTTGAAATGAACTTTTACGTCGAATGAGTGACTCAGCCACCATATTCACTGCTACTTTACGAAATTAACATATAGTTACTATAGTCAAATGAGTGAACTTACCACTAAACTAGATTAAACCTCCTAAGAACTAGCCCTGAACCCTGCACATCCTTGACACTAATAGCTTTAAATAAAATAGGAACTAACCCACAATATTCGGGAACATTGCATGAGAGGCAAACTTATCATGCGAACATTTTATTGTCTAATCAATTCTTACAATCAGTATAGTAATCAGGCGAAATAATTTTATGCGTAGATTGCAACGTTCATCTTGTATCACAAAGCTCGTCTTCGTATCATATCTAGTAAACAATCCTATTTGAGCAATTTTCTCTTGAGGAGCTCGGGATTTAGTCTATTGGATCAGTAAACATGAAACGATTGAAATAAGGGGGAGTATCCATTGAATCGAAGAGTGGACATGGTGGGCAAGGCGGAGGTGAATGTTGCCACATATTTGACGACGACGGCTCAATTGGAGAAGGAACTTGGATTTGATAGATGCTTGGATTAGCAAGAGAGATTTGAGGAGGTGAAGGTGGGAATGATGGCAATACAGAGTGAGTACGAGGAGCAAAATAAGGAATCTATGAAAGGAAGGAAAACATGTTTAGTTCTAATTGAGCAGACAAATGTTATTGCAGTCAAGTAAGTAGCTGGAAAGTTGGAATCAGCAAAGCGTCTACCACATCTTGAATATATAATAAAATGTTATAAACTTAAAATCAATTTCACAAAAATATCGCAACCCTCGCGTTCAAAAAAGATAATCCGACGGCGGGTACCTAGGTAATCAAAATTCCTTCCTGTTGGGAACTGAGTTTGAGATTGAAATATTCAGCTTATATTATATATGCGCTTCCAGGAGTTTGAATTCAGAATTCAATTATGATTATAATTAATTCAAATTAATTAGTCGTGTTATTTATACATTTAAATGAGTTGCAAGTATATTAGACTTGAAAGAGTTAAAATAAACGGTAAATTTCAATGTCTGAAAAAAATTGGTTTCTGTCAAGGACTAGCTTTTTTGAGCAGCATTCATCCGGCATGTAGCCAAGATGACTAAAGTTGTTAACTTACCGATTGTGTTTGTGCAGGTTGCACTTGATACATCTCAGGCATGCAATACATAGATCCATTGACCGCAGGTGGAGGAGCAGCATAGTACGAATGATGTGGCATTGGGTTCGGAGCGAAATGGCATACATCCTGAGAATGATACAAAGGTTCTTGAATGTGAATTGGTAGAGCTTGATAATAGTACTGAGATGCATTTCCTTGAGAAAGATAGTAGGCCGCTCGTGTGTAAGGTGCAGGGGACGGAGGAGCGGATGGATAAAATTCCGGAATTGGGCTCTGCAGGATTAAAACATATTAGAAATTGTATATAAATAATAAAAATTTAACATCATAATTCAATTAAACTGCTATAGAACCATTAAATTGGTTCTCACTTGTTTTTTAACTGCGGGTGCGATGTTTAAACGACGATCATGTACAATAATCGGATCCAAGATCTAAAACAGTAGAAAAACCAATTAATAAAAATTGCAACCCAGGCTTGGAAATTCTGATTAGAATTACCTTATTCGCCATCCCATCACAAAGTGCCCTGGCTTCTCTCTCCGTCTCGAAAGTGACAAATCCGTATCCCTTCGACACACCCGCACGATCCATGATGACTTTTGTATTTCTAACAATTCCATACCTTTGAAAGATTTTGGTCAAGTCGTCATCAGTTGTCTGTGGAGAAATCCCTCCCACAAAAACACGATTTGGCACCATTGTTCCAAACATTGGAGCTGGAAGACCATACCAATCATACGACACAGATCCCGCCACCGCGGCAGCAGAAGGACTTTTTCCTTGCTCCTCAGGAGATTGTTGAATGGAATTTTGTGGAGACCCAAGAGAATCTTCTGGTGAAACTGTGGGCGGGGTAGAACTTGAACTTCCTCCAGAATATGTTAAAATGTCGTCCTTCATGTTCCCTTCCAGAATTGTCGGTCCGTCAATCTTGGTAGTCGCCGTCTTGTTGTCCCTATCTTGTCCCAATGTCGTAGCACAAACGGAACAAAACTAAACGAGGAACACAAGATGGAACGGGAATTAACAAGGTGACCACTTCGACCGAGAACCCACAAGCAACTGACAAATGCCACTGCCGACTCTCTCCGTCCGTCCGCCGTCGTCGTCCCCTTTCGAATCACTTTCCCACGGATTGGATTGGGCGGGGTTTGAGGGATAAAAGCCAATCCCAGTCCCTGTTCCTAATATGCCCCTGACGTCATTTTGATTACCGAATTAAATGGCTATTAATTATTTAAATTTAATTTGAGGAATTTCCACGTGTGAGAGGAATTCAACGCCAACTAACCGTTTGTTCTTTGTTCTGCCCGCGGAATAATTCATATTTTTGCATAATGAGTAGGCGCCCGCATGAAGCAAGCCGCATGACCATTATCGCTGGGAATAGCTTGGCTGTGTCAATCTAATCTGCATTTTGAAGGAATTTAACAAATACATTAGTGTGTTTTTTGCGTATTTGACAGCAATGCTTTCATGCCAAACGTAATTTGAGTAGCTCATGCCTATTTCTATCGATTCCTACTATCCACATTGGTTGTGAGAACATTTTAAGCTTAAATGATTTTCATTTTATTGCGGTGGATTTGCATAAATGCATAGAAAATATTTTGTGGTGCATTAAGTCCCCGTTCCGCGCAGATAGATGTAAACATTATCAAGTAAATCTTGAATTGTTCATTCTGATACTACCGCTAAGTTATCCGTCAATTTTAATTGCTTTCAAAGAACCTTCCTGTCGTAAATTATTGTCAAACAGGCTTTTGTTGAGTTGTTCCGGTGCGGTCCTTGAGCAAGTTATCAAATGTTTAACTACAAGCAATACGGAGTACTTTAATGCAATGAAGATGTTGTATTAAGTACCCTGCATGCAATATGTAATACCCAGTAAGACAGGTGACTTAGATTGCAAGGTATCTGGCTTTAATGCGGTGTACAGATATAAACTGATATCAGGAGGAAAGCCAATGATTAGTCAGGATCGATAAACTCTAATTAACTGAACATTTACCATGCAAGGTTAAGTTACCCCGGGACCCATATTGGTTCAACAATCTGTTGTTGTTATATTCTAGAAGCAAAGCGTAAAAAAAAATTTGCTGTTCAAACTTGTTTCCATCTAAAGTTTTGGTGGAGGTTGCAATTTATAACAGGATCTTTGAGTGGAAACGAACATGGAGGACCTTATTCCTTATACCAGAGTCCAGAAAATCATTATATTGCTGTTTTGCATGATTGTGATTAACACAATATGTACGGCTGCTGAATCAAAGCAGGTTTAGCAAGCATCATGAACATTCTGAGCCTAAATTACACTAAATTTAAGTTATTATGAGTATTTAGTTGAGTATTAAAAATCACAAATGGTTGTGCACAGTGTATTAAAACAATGGTCGGGCTCCCTTGCAAGGAAGACCAGGATTGTTATGAACAGGATGAAAAACACTTATACTGCAATACTTCCTACAGTGTTAACGTGTGTGCATGTAAGTAACCAAAGCATACGACTACAAGAGAAATGAAGAAGAATTATACTTTAAGCTATTGCTGCCTCGTAGATCATTTCGCCACGTACATAGGACAGGTAGAAATGGATGTCGATTGTGAAGGAGCAGAATACAGTGCTGTACCTTGGTCTAATCCGGTTCATGCTGGAATCATTACAAAGGGAGTAGAATGTATGCGATTGTGTCTGGACATTCACACATGCTTTGGAATCTCTGTTTTTGAACGTGAATGCTTTTTGAAAAACGAAAAATGCTTCTCAAATTTAAAACATAGGCCAGGTGCTCTAGTCGGAGGTCAGTTATAATTAGTGCTTATTTTGTTGCTTATTTTGACAGCTAGAAGACTAAATCAATAATTTTAAAAAATAGTCCTAAATGTTGTACGAGAGGATTATCGTTGTGGATGTCACTATCCAATCAGTCGCACAAAGTCAGACGGTCAAGTTCTGCATTGGAACCCGGATTGCCCAGAAGTAATGAAAGTTATGTCTGCGCCCTGCAAACTAATACATTTATTCAGCACTTAAAAATAAGACCACATTTTGTTATTTTGCAGAGTCAATTAACAAGGAATCCATTCCGTTGCTGTTCTGAGGGAGGCTTATGCGTGGAATGCTAGAGCAGGGCAATCACCAAGTTCAAATAGCCCAACGCTTTTAAGATATGCTCGTTCAATGCGTGGCAATAGTCATAAACTGGCGACTTACACTCTTCGCTAGTCTGAGCATTACAGAGTAATTTATATTTTTCATAATAATGTGTAAAGTGATGTGGGTGATCTAACATGTAGAGGAATGTGATCTAACATGTAGAGGAATGGTGTCTCAGATTAATTTCTGGGAAAAATAAATAAATTTTTGTCATTTAAAGGAAAACGGTAAAAATGTATTTATTTTCAAAAAATTGAAAGAATGAACTGTGTGTGTACAGAGGAAGTTCAAGACCAGATCTGGAAGGAATGCGAATGAATTGTTTGACTACATTCACTAATTTGCTCATGCCACAAGTATCGCACTGGGGCGAAATTGTTTCCTATGTGCAGTTGAGTTTTTTTCTTTTTGTGTATTTTAGTATTTTTAGACACGCTTTTGGCTCTTACCGGTTTTATTTTCGGAGGATTTGAATCTCTCAGAGCTCAAGCACGCACGCTAGCATTTATATTCTGTGAGGTTGAGGTTCCTGCTCTGCCTGTATTCAACTGGTACCTAATTTGGAAGTAAAAATTCAATATGGGGGATAGAGTTATTAGCGGTAAAGGAAATTGTGAGATTTGCAAAAAAGAGAGTGATTCACGCTGTGGTTCCTGCCACCTTGTATTTTATTGTTCCCAAGATCATCAGAAGAAAGATTGGAAAAAACATAAAACGAATTGCTCTGCAAAAAAATACAGGGTAAGTTTTGTTTATTTTTTGTTTGCATACCAGACTAATGTGTCGGAAATAATATGCATTTCCCTTAATTCTTAGGTGGAATGGAGCGAGAAACTGGGCAAACATATGGTGGCCACAGAAGAATTAAAATGTGACACCTTTAATACTTAAAGACAAACCTCTTATCCTAGGCCCAAAACAAGGTGTTTGTGATTTGGAGGATTGCACTGCGCCATTTTGTTTTTCTTGCTACAAAAATCCAATTGATTTTAATATAGAGTTAGATCCCTGTGAGCTGTGTGACTTGCCCGTGTGTTCAGAAGAATGCTCGGAACAATTCTTCCACCGCAACTTTGAGTGTCGCTTCATTCAAGAAGTCAAGAAACAAGAAAAGGAGAATCCGCCAGAAAAATGCGAGGAATTTGATTTTAAAATAGTGTCACGAAAAATATCCCAATGTTTGCTCTATTTCCGGTGTGTTTTGATGGGATCGTTTGATTCAAAGCACTACACTGAACTATTGAAATTGGAGTCCAACGCGGAGCAGCGTGAAGATCTTCCAAACTTGGAAAAAACTACAAGAGTATTTAATGATTTGACAACAATATTTTCATACGCAAACCAAAATACCTTGGTTAAGCCTGATTTGCACAAGCTAATTGGGATAATAGATACAAATTCTGTCGATATAAAGTTGTCTGCGAGATCTGAAATTGTCGGCGTGTATCCGGTATTTGCTTTGGTGGAGCATAGTTGCTGTCCAAACACTCGGGTTTATTTTATTCCTTCTACAGACAAAAGATCAATGTATGAATTGTGGTGTCGAAGTTCCGCTAAGATCAAACCGGGAGGGCATATCTCGGCAACTTACACGAATATTCTTTGGAACACAGAGAAACGGCGTGATTATTTGAAGAAACAAAAATATTTTTGGTAATACATTTTATTAAAAAAATTACGTTAATATAACTTGTCTAAAAATGAGCCTGGTTGCAATCTTTACTCAATATATTTTAGGTGTGAATGCGAAAGATGCCTCGACCCTTTTGAGCTCGGATCAAATTTCAGTACATTGAATTGTCCAGTCCCGGAATGCGATTCCTACTGCACTCCCGTCCTTCAAGCAAAACCAACCGAAACGAACTTCTATTGGCAATGCCAGAATAACTCCAATAAATGTGGAAAAATTTGTGAATCTTGGCAAGTAAAGAAGGTGGATGCTAAGCTATCGGAAATTGTCAAAACAATGCTTCCTACCGTTAAGAATTATAAAGACCTCCTTGCCAAAATTGAAGAATTAGTTCATCCAGATTACTATTTAAATTTCGTGGTGAATCATTCGCTCATTCAAATGCTAGGTCAAGATTCCATCACTAGGAACGATACAACTGTTTTGGATGAAAAGCTGAAACTCTGCAATCGTCTTATTGGATTAATCAAGGTAAGTTTGGAATTTTACAACGTTCATGTTTTTGAGTATCAAATTTATTCTTTGATTTCAAGAAATTAGATCCCGGTTTGGGAATACTTCATGTGTACGCCGGGGTCGTTTACTACGAAATGCATTCGGCTATTTTGGCAATGGTTGGCGGTGAAGGAGATGAAGATTTCTTAATTCTGAGGAAACATCCCGAGTCTGTTAAACTGTCCAAAGTATACCTTGAAAAATGCATTGAGTGCTTCTAAATACGAACTGTTGGATTTACCAGAAACAAAACTGAAACTGCTTGCCAGTAAGAAACTACAATACTTAAACATGCTGGTAAAAAAGTGAAATGCTGTGCAGAATTAAGATTAACTTTTTCGATCGTTTTTAATGCTGATGATCGGATACAACCTAAAAAATACTAAGTAACTAATAAATATGGCTAAACTATTATATTACAAATATACCTTTATTTCAATCCGTTAGCTTTTCCAGTCGTAGGCGTCAAAAGGGCTCGACAAATACTGACAATTCAAATAAAACTGAATACTGCGGCTAATTACACACGAATAAACTAAAAGTTCAGGCGGGCATAGTTTACAACCAAAACATTAAATTAGCAATTTTTAAATCATTCCTAAGAAATATACTAAACTCCATATAGTGTAGGTAGTAGTGACAAGAAGCAAAAAGTGGTCAAGTAGTGGTAATACCTTTGGGGGTTGAACTGAATCTCTTTAACGCATTTCTGAAGTCCTAGCTTCCTCTCCTCGTTAAAGTACATAATATAGTTGCGAGGTACATTCATTGACATATGGCCTTAAAAACAAGTACAAACTATGCGAAAGCGAACAAGCGAGGCATAACGCTTTAATGGTAACTGAAAGTGTAGCACTTCAATTCTGGTAAGATTGCTACATTAGCACCAAAATTGCAAACAAATTAATCCAAGAATTCCCAGTCCAGGTCATCCTTCTCTTTCATTATTGCGCTGACCTGTTCAAGTGCGTTGTGAAGAGAACCTTCAATCCTGTAATTCCAAATGCAAAATTGTACAACAATCCGCAAGTCCATTTTGCACTACAAATGTTATCGTCAAAATTGCTTTGAGCTTCATTTATCCAATCATTGAGGCTTGCCCAACCAAAACAGTAATGTAAACTATATACTCCCGACCCCAATCATGATATAATCTATTGGCCAGTTTAGAATACCACTTACTCTTGTTGCAAAATCTGGGAACACATCATAATATCAGAAAGCTCCTTGGCACTGTTACTTGGGAGTTGATTCGCGTCCAAACTTCTAGAAGCTGGGATGATAACCGATTGTCCGATATTCGTCGGATCAGTTGATTTGCTCATCCGATTAGGGGTAGCGTAAACGGGTTCACCATTACAATTGACGTTTTCACCAGAAAGTGTAGATTTGAATACAATTTTGAAAAGTTCCTGTTGTTTAATGCAGCGATTTTGTATTACTTCGTCAATAAATGTCTTAAAACGCTTGACTATCCCATCCAATTTTTCTATCAGCGCTCTTCCCGAGTCAATTTTCTGTAATTGTGCCCTAAAATCAGTTTGCGTTTAATATTATATGATTTACATAATTAAGAAAATTCATTTCTTATAGACTTAAAAGAGCAAATTTGTTCAGAATTGTGCTGCTAGTGTTTGTTAGGTTAGAAAATTGTACCCAATATTTTGGCAAACACCATCCATTATAAGGTCCCGGTGAACCATAAAATTGCACAGATTTCGAACTAAGCTATGGACATGTGATGCTTTCGCTTGAGTGCCCTGCTCTGCACATCTCCAGTCTTCACAACCCTTAAGGATTTTGTGGTATCTGAGTAAAAAAAGGTTTTATACAATTTTCAAGTGCAAATCATTTCTTTTTAAAACTTACATTTCCTCCACGTCTGACGTCCTTACGATTTTGAGCACCAAATTGTCTTCCCAATCACCAAAGCAGGATTCGTAATAGTCGCGTAATGTATTAGCTTCGGCTCTCCAGTCCTCAGCGGACACATTTATTTTAAAACCATGTTTCCCGTCAATTTCTTCCAATTTACTTTCCATTTCTAAAATTCGTTCAAAGCTAGCAGATTTACGGTCCACATCTGCTTGTATACTTTTTAGCCCATTCACACAAGTTTTGGCCATCCAATTCCTGCAAATTGCAAATTAAAAAAATAGCGACCAAGTTTGGTGATAAGGTCGTGCCTTATTCTAACCCCGTTCTAATTCCAACTTGCCTTAGGATGTCACTCATCTTTTTTAACGTCTCGATTTGGTTTATCTCGGTTTGAGCATAGTAAATCGCAGATGACCAGGCCTTCCTGAGAATTGCAGGATCCTTCACATTCTCATATGAAGTTAGGAAATTATTCAAATCCTTCGGTAGTTTACTTTTCTGACGAATCCATTTATGGTTCCTTGGAATCGCGTATAATTCTGAAAGCTTAACAAAAAAGGAGAGCGATGGCTTTAATTTCTAGCAAAATGGCTTTTATTTAACAATAATTATTAAACTACTACCTGAATAAATTTCGAAGCCAAGTCATCCTTCTTTGGCTCAATGCCATCCAACGTGAAAAGCAACTGGTTTTCTACAAGCATCCCAGTGTCTCGGGCAATCCATTCTTGAATGTCGCCAATGTGCGCAGAATTTCGAACTGAGTATGACAGCCTTGTCTGAGGAGTCAGTACCTCAAGATATTGAAAGCTCAAAATATTTGTAAGCATATTCAGTCCAAAAGCTTGATCATCGAATTTCTCTCCCGCCCGTTTTGAAGAACTTGGAACGAGTTTACACCCTCTTTTATTGTGGTCGAATTGAAGAATAACTTTCAGCCACGTTTCTAAGCACTGCTTCAGAGGTCTAAAATATGATTTGGGATGACTAATGAGCACTGAACATTACCATTGCCATACTAATTGAATGCAATAGATTGAAACAAAAAATTTACATGGATAGATGGGTGTTGTAAGGTATTTCTTTGCAGTGGTTTACCCTGCCGTCTTCTGCTCGCGAAAGGCAAATTACTTCTGGGTCTTTTTCTTCAACATGTGGAATCCTGAGCAAATTAATTGGTTGATTAGCAGATGACCAAAAGCTTAGCTAAAAAATCACCTGAAAAATAACATTTTAAGTGTAGGTCAACAATCAACATACCACTGGGAAGGAGATTCTCCGTGCAGGAAGGGACGCATCCCACAGGTGATTTCAAAAGCAATAAGACCGAAACTCCAGTAATCGACGGTCTTGTTGTACCTGAAATTTGAATCGTGTTAATAAAATCCCAATTGTAATGTCCATTATGTCAATTACTTCTTTCCCATGTAAATCTCAGGAGCGAGGTACTGAAGAGTTCCTTACAACGGTGGAACAAATTGAACTCGTTGTGAGATCTTTAGCAAACCCCAAATCACTCAGCTTGTAGAACGGCTAAATTATAATTAAAATTAACACATTTGACCAAATCTATACCTTGGTTAATCTTATAGTATTTTAACACCTTTGAAACTCCCATTTCGCTTGGTTGCTGGTAAATTAAGACGTTTTCCGGCTTTAGATCTCTATGGATGATATTTCGGTCGTGTAAGTACAAAATAGCTTGGCCAATGTGACTAATCACTCGAATTACTTCCTTTTCACGAAGACCAGCAATATTCTCAGGTCGCTTGAGTATTTGTCTCAAATCTCCACCTGAACAATATTGCATGCACAGCACCGGAAGTGGGCCCACGTCATGTGACGAAATTTTGGATAAACTGTCAAAATCTTTCGGGACTGGAATTGTCGACACAATAAATTCGGAGTCTGCAGGAAAAAGAAATAACATTTAGTTAACCGGAATAAAAATTGTGGAAGTAGAACCTACCAATCATGTTGTACATCATATCCACTTCTTTTTTCCATCTCTCTTTCATTTCCGTAATAAATTCTGGACTTCCATTAGCGTGCATCGAAGATCGAACTTCAAATGTTTTCAAGGCTAATAAAGATTGAAATGAAATTTAGCGATATGAATTATAATTCACACCAACGTAAGTGCAGTCACATTTAAACGCACAAAAAATTCTTGCCTGTTAGATTTCCATTTTGGATATTTTTCCACAGCGCGACTTGCCCAAAACTGCCTGTAAATAACACATTTTTATGGGTTACATTTACACATCCATGAAAAAAACCAATCGAAATTTCTCACAAATGTTGCTTTTATTTCTGTCACAGAATACGAATTAGTTTGCTGGAACAGTAGTAAGCTAAATCGGACAGGTAATGGTTAAGTTAACAAATAAATTACCTTTTCCCAAAATCCGCAAACATTTCCATTCTCCAATTTGCTTGCCTTGCTCCATTTTAATGATTTTTTAATACTTGTGCTCCCCTGTGGTGTATCGTCGTCGCCCTGTCCTCAGTCTTCTATAAACAGTACAGAATTATTTTGAAAATTCAATGATCAAAATTCATTACTGACGACGACGTCAATAGCAAACACTTAAAAAAAGCTCAGTCTCAGTTTTTGAGTGTCGCTCGCGAATCCGTAGTTAAACTTTTGTTCTTTCCGCTTCTGTTGGGCGGATTTTAGTTGGAAAATTGTGCAATCCTTTCCAAATTCCAAACTCTACGTACATGTGTGTGTACCTATAAATGCTCTCTAATTCTTACACCCGACCGGCGCGGCGACCCGATCCATATAAATTCCATTCATGATTAGTGATTTCTGCTTTCATAATAAGGTGATTAGCGAGCGAGCGAATGCATACGTACAACAATGTAGTGGGAAATGAATCGAAGAATTTTTTATGCTCAGAAATTAAGAAATGAATGAGTAATTATTGTAGAATCTACTACACGAAGGAATTTAAGACCTAAATTTTTGCTTTCATTACATTCATATTTATACCACAGCTTCCGTTATCATCCGTATAGTGAGCTTTTTTGGATTAGAGGTGAAACCCCATTTATTGAGTTTCAATCGAAACTAACCGAATAGCATTTTTTTCATGTTGACTAAAAGATGCTTGTGCTGTGTGCTGAGGTCTTGGAAATGAAAGGTTTTGCGGGAACATTTTATAGGTGCTTCTAATACAACTGAGTGATTATAATATTTGAGAACTGCCTTATCTAGTTAAGTGTATAGAACAGCTGTTCGTAGCATTTTAGTTAAAAAATTGAGGGCCTTTAAAGTCATTGAAGGTATTTAGTCTTGATTCTTTGCAATCCATTTTTCGTCCGCTTCGATGATCTGTGATTTTTGACGTGAAGTTTGGCAAAAGCAACATGAGTGTCCGAAACCTTTTGGATTTGAGCGATGAGGTGTTGTTACAAATATTTAAACATTTGACTTACCATGAAGATGTGATAAGTCTCTCTGAGACTTGCTCAAGACTGAACAGATTAATGAAGGATAGACGGTTGTGCGAAAATGTACAATTTGGTTGGAATATTAACATTGAAAGAAGGAAACTGGTCGGATTCATTCTTAATCCTGGAAGAATTAATCTCATTTCCAAATTGAGTTTCAATGACCTTTACTGGCTTCCTTCTGGTGTAATCCGGAATATTCTGTTAAAATTGCCACAATTGAAGGTAATAAGCGAATAACTTCGGAGAACTTATACTTATGCATGACACCAATAATTGTTAGATACAAATTGTAAAAAGATACGGTTTAGCATAGTGATCTATAAGAAAATTAGACAATTTAGTTTGATCAAATTAATGTAATAATATGGCCTATGCTATCTGCAGGAATTTTATGGTGCTGGTACTCAATTATCTTGGACACATTTCCACCAATTTCTGAAAGCCACGAGCGAAAGTTTTACTCACGTTGGCTGGACTTGGGACAGTAGTATGGAAACTAATGAAAATCGTGCGGCGCATATCAACAATGTGATTTGCCAAATGAAGGAAATCCAAATGCAATTTTCTCGGCTTAAGGCTCTAGTCCTTCACATTCCTGGATTTGGTTCAGGAAATATTTCTGGAACAAGGATGACTTCTCATTCGACTGTATCATACATGATCTCGCTTTGCAATGGCCTAGAAGAATTGTGGATTCTCAGTTGGCCAAGTATCTGGCAAGAACGGAAAAACGTGTCTTACACAAGCGAGACATTTGAGAGAGGCATGAGTTTCCCAAATGTAAACTCTTTTATTCTGAATATTCAAGAACCGTACAAGATCAGTGTCCCGCAATTGGTTGCTACATTAATTAAGAGTTTACCGGCAATTGGAACGAACGATAGAAAACCTCTTAGGAAACTTTCCCTTGATCATGCACTGGCTGACGTCCAATTTAGAAGAGGTTCGAATTTAACTTAAAACGCCAAAGTTACCAGTCAGATTTTAAATTCTAATGCAGTTTTGCCTTGGCTAGGAATGGACCTCCGCTCAGTTGAATCACTTTCTATACCTTTGTTTGATGGAATGACTGCTGCTCAGGACTGGAATTTGGTTAAAGTAACTTGTCCTAAATATTTATTTGGCATTTAGACATTTTGCAATATCAAAATTTTTGTATTTCAGTGCAAAAGTCTTCATTTTACACTATGTTCCTGCTGAAACGGTTGACTTGAATGGAATCTTCAACTCTGCTACTGAATTAGAAAAATTCTGTTCAAAATCTTCGAATTATTCTCTAGTAAGTATTATTATAGTGATTTTATGCCATTTCAATCCAAAATGAGGAATTTAGATGTTTCATAGTAATTGAGGAGTGAAGACGAACAGCTTTGCCACGTACCCACATAAATTGTCATACAAAATAATTTTTTTTTGTTAGAGCTGGGATTTGTTTGTGAAAACGCATCTCAAACTGCAGGAAGTAAATGTGAGTCAAGACGGGGCCCTGCCGTATCCCGAATATTGCATTGCTTTAGCATCATTGCCGAATTTGAAGAAAGTTTCCGTTCCTGACAATTCTCTAATTGGTAAGTGTCACAATATTTTTAATTACAGTTTAGAAACAAGTTTTTTTTAATGTTTCTGTGTGCTTAATTTTTAATTGCAGAAATTGTGGATAGGAAAGTCTTAGAACAACTTCAGAAACACAAGAATGTGGAAAATATCGAATCACCAAATTACACTAGATGTGAAAGTGGTAGCACTTTTTCAACCACTAGTAGGAAACGTCGAATAGCCCATACACAAGAACGTAAAGGGAAAAGAGTCTGTGGATTGGATTTCCTTACTAGTACCTGCTCCGAAATCAACGAATTAGAGCTTGGGTTTTCTAAACCGTAAGTTTTCTGCGATTGAAGTTTAGTCAGTCAAGTCAAAAAATTGAGTACATTTTGCCTGTTTGCCTTATTTCCAGTGGCTCCGAATCCAGACGTTCAGACTTGGTGCTAGAAACACTTGTGACAATTTCCAGGTTTACTAAATTAAAGAAACTGACTCTTGATAAAATTCCTATAACTGATGGAAGTTTTCTTGTTGAGGTAAGTTTTTTAGTTTACTTAAAATTAAAATTAAATTGTGGTAATTTGAGCATTGCTCCCTTGGAATAGATCGCAAAGTCGTGTAAATTAGAAAGCCTTCGCCTGTCAAACTTAGGCCCAGGAGGAAAATGTATTTATATGAAGGTCATGTGCAATGCTTTGCAGCTTATGGAGGATTTGAAAGACTTTAGGTAATGTTGAGCTAAATCGTTCAAAATTGAGTAAAGTTTGAAGTAAACAAACATTTTTCTTTAGATTGGAGCAAAACTATCTTGGATGTTGCGGAACATTGTTTAAAGCACTGGCGCACTGCAAAATGTTGCAGCGGATTGCGATTTTATGTCCATCAAATGACAGGGCTCTAAGTGGTCCGCCGTTGGAAGCACTTATGGAGACATGTCCACGGCTTTCCGTTCTGTTCATTATATTGGACAACACTACAAAAATTTACTGTCATGAACTGCGCTTGAAGCTCATCGATCGTTACAAGCATGCTCGTCCACCACTCAGCATAATTATTCGAAATAATTTGGACTCGGAAGAATCTTTGAGTTTCCCGTCGATCCATCAAAGACAATTGGTTGTTTTGTCCCCACACGTCTGTACACATTTAGAATTTCCAAATATCAGTTAACTTTCAGAGCTATATTTTGATTCCAATCGAATATTAGAGGCAGCTTGTATATTGAGTGTAATAAACGTAAGCATTTCATTTTCGGCTACAAATATGTTTTTACTGTTCCTGCAGAAGCTTCAAACGTGGAATTAATATTACACTTTAATTTAATAATTTAAATTAAGAACGCTAATTTGTAAAGGAATTTCTCCTTTTGTCTATTGACCATCTTCGCGGTCGGTGATTCCAAATCTTTACAAAGGTAAGCGCACATGTCGAACAGCCTGCAGTCGAGCAATTTTGTCAATATGGCATTTGGAAAGAAAGTTAATTTTATCTTCTTTGGCCTTAATAGAATGCATCGTTACTTTATCATAGTTTTGATCAATCATAGCTGCGTGGTGAATAACGATTATATTCTCATTCTGCCAGTAGGCAGTCAGGCAATGCAATAATGGAATTACTTCCTCGACATCTTTATATGTGGTCTGTTTAATATTAAACCTACTTGGTAATCAGGTTATGATGAGTTGGATTTCACAAAAAGGTGAAACCTATTAGCAAGAAGATTCTCAGTTACGACAGAAATCATGAGTCAGTTTAATCCTGCATTTCACAGTAATGTTTAGCATAGGCCAAGTTCATAAATTCACGTTCAAAACTTGTTTCGCATATTTGACCGAGAAGTCAGTGTCAAGGTTCGATGCGTCTAAATGTGCATTGCATTGCTTGCTCAGAACGGACAAACGCACTGCAAAGGAGATAACAATTAAGAGCAGGAGCAGAGCGAATAACCATTCACTGCGAGTGGCAAGTAAATTATTGATGAACACTTCATTTTTCCACGCACATAGTTTGTAATTTACGCTTGAATCATTGAATCCCACTTTCGACTTCAATTAGTGTGGAAGAACATGTTTCACAAGTTGATGATTTCAACACTAAAGTGCAAGTTTTCTAATACTACCTCGTAGTAAAGTGATCCTTAAATGCCGTTTCATGCGTCGTCAATGCGGGCCAATATTTGTCTTTATTTGATTGAGTCATATTCTCATAACTTCGTATCTTATTTTGACATTATGACAAACTATATGAATCACCATTCAGCCTTAAAAACAAATACACGAGAAGCAATTGAGTGATGAGCAATAACAACATCCCGAATTTCAAAACAAAGATGTTGTGATACATTTTAAGAATACGTCATACAGATGCGATACGTCATACAACTGCGCCGTATTCACATTCACATGCTTGGGTGGAGTTTGTATTCCAGAATCAATCATCCAGCATTTTATCCAGCAAAATTTTTAGTAACTACTTCACCGGAGTCCGAAGAGTTGCATACCTGCTTAATTGACAAAATTAATTTGTGTGGTTAATGCATGCCTAACTGCGAGATCGTGCGTTAGGCATTTGAACTACATGTTAAACTTGTTGGGCAGTGCTGTGCGTCACAAGCACAAGCGTGGCTTTTGCCGAACCCAGGTTATCATTAATTTGCTCGGAAGAACTACGCACAGGATTGACAGGATATTGCTAATAATTGTCAAATTCTATTGAACTCTGAAAAATGTGCAGTAATCGTAGCCTTTTAAGGAAGTTGCAATTTTGACTGGCCTTATTTGTAATTTATTTCAAATTGAAAGCAGCCAATATACAAACCCCAACCGCTCATTGCCACCCTAGTATGCTGCAATCTCGAACCTGCACTAATGTGTGAAAATTTCGCACGCTAAACTCCATTGCAAACCATTTGTGGAATCCAGTGAACTAGAATTTCATGTTCCATTATGGATGGATGTAGGGCCGGCTGGTTACACTCTTTGTGAGTCTATTAACACCGGCACACATTCCTAACCATCTAATTTTGCAATAAGTCCAATGTGTATTGTTCTGCAGCCTCACGCACTCGAAATTTGACTTGTTATCAGGAATTATTTATTACATGTCGCAATTGCCGGTTGTCCCGATTTTGTTGAATGTGCAATTCAAGGACACTCCTGATTTCATTTCTCTCTATTGTTTCTAATTTCAATTGATTAATGTTCAATCCAACTCCAACCCGTGCTTCCCGTTTGAATTGTAAGTGGATTTTTTTACATACACTAAATTCCCAATTGAAACATAAAACTATATTACAATTGCCATTCGGTCATGTTAATAAAATGAGAATTTGGCAATATCCACAAATAAAATGGTTGCAGGTAAAGCCATGAACTCTGTATTCATTCTATCTTTTGCAGTTTTGCAACGTAATCAGGAAATTGACACTTGAGCTGTAAGATATGCATAGCTTATTTGGGCTTGCAAAATTACTAATGCCGTTTTCCCCTCAAGTTGTTAAATATGTATTTGATATTGACCATTCATTTGAAGAAACTTCGTCAAGTGACTAGTGTACGTAAAATTTTCAAATGCATTGCTTCCCAGTAAACATTCTGGACTGTTGACTTGCTGTTGCCTTTTGTCCGCGGAATTCCAGTGGAATTAACGATGATCATGCAAAACAGCATGATTTTTTGCAACGTTGTTTCTGCGTCGAATCAACGTGGATATTGCGTTGCAATTGTTGCAACAACGTAGAATCTACAGAGTCATTGTTGAACCTACGTTAATTCCACTGGAATTCCACGGACAAAAGTCAACAGCAAGTCAACAGTCCATAATGTTTACTGGGTTGTTACATGCAAGTGCCCCCAGATTATGTATTGTAATTTTGTAATGGAATCAATGGTTTATTATTTATGTGTTTCTAATTGAACTTGATTTAACTCGTCGGACTCCTTGGGAAATGTTTACTCAATTCTTGCTATACTATTTTTATTGTTAGTTTACACAGCTACTTCTGCGGAAGTAATTTTAGTAACTTTCAAACCAATTCAATGCATGTATCAATGTGAACCGTTTAATGCAAACCTTAACACAATTTCGAAGTAGGCTAAGGATAGCTTCACAAGCCTCATTCTCGTGCAATGTTGTAATTCAAAAACCCTGCAAAGTATTTCAAGTTACTTTTACGCTATTTTCTGATAAGAATGGTTAGATAACATTTCAATTTTATTCCACTCTGCTGCATGTGACCAATAAAACAAGAATAGCTCCAACCAACATTGGAAAGTCAGTCATGTTCACATTTTACAAGGATCGGCTGGCTGCCTGCGTGCGATCGGATTGCAAATTATGATTATGCGAATGTTGAAGCGACCCTGAGAGGATTTGACGTATCCTCTGTACACAACATGAGATAATAGTTGGCAAAATGCTGGAAATCAATACAATTGTGTTACATGGAAAAGGAAGATACAGTTATCTCTCAATTCATTCCTGGTTGTGTCAACAGATTCCCTTCGAACCGGGCATTTTATTAGGGTGGGGGAGATGATGGCAAAAGAATGAATATTGGATGACCATATATGGTCATAAAAATCGTGAGTTGGGCGACCGGCCTTCCCCTCCTTCAGTCAATGGAAAGAACGGATTCATGTGTAACTGCACGGCGTGGACTGAGACTGACTCACTCTTCTGCAATTAAATCACAACCCAACCAAAAAAATCGTATATAGGGGACAATCATCATCCTTCCATCCTTCACTTCCAAAGTTCCATTCAAGGGATTACAACTTCTCTCCTTCTACTTCTAACTCTCCTGTTCAGGTTTAACAAAGTGAGTGTCCAATTTAATTGTTAGGTGAAATTAAGAGCAGCTGCGGTTTAGCCAATTAGGATTTTCGAGAGAATAATTAATTATTAACCTTTCCCAAATTTTAATTGAATCTAGTATAAACATTAACGCTCGCTTAACGGCATTTTAGTATTAGAGCAATATGGATACATGAAGTACATAAAAAATTGAGAATGAAGGTGTAGAAACCGAGAGAAAAGTGGCATAAAAAGTAGAAACTAGAAAAGTGGAAGCTAAGTTGATTGAAGTGTTTTTGTGCAAGTAACTACAATTTGTTTTTTCTTGTTAACTTTTTAGCACTTCCATCAAAATGTGTGACGACGAAATTGCGGTAAGATTTTTAAAATTTTATTGTATTTATTATCGCTCCATTTTCGTTCTACATACTGAATTTTACGTTTATCTATAGGCGTTGGTTGTTGACAATGGATCCGGTATGTGCAAGGCCGGTTTTGCTGGAGATGATGCTCCACGCGCTGTCTTCCCATCTATCGTGGGTCGTCCACGTCATCAGGTAAATTTTGCAACTTTTTTCAAAATTGATCATATTATAGTCAAAGATTTCCACAGCCCATTGAATTTTGCAGTCGAATATTCAAGACTAATGCATTTTTCTTTTATTAAAGGGAGTTATGGTAGGCATGGGACAAAAGGACTCCTATGTCGGAGATGAAGCCCAATCCAAACGTGGAATCCTTACTTTGAAGTATCCAATTGAGCATGGAATCGTCACAAACTGGGATGACATGGAAAAGATTTGGCATCATACTTTTTACAATGAGTTGAGAGTTGCACCAGAGGAACACCCAGTTCTCCTCACCGAGGCTCCACTCAACCCAAAGGCTAACCGTGAGAAGATGACTCAGGTAAAAATAAACAGCGATTAGTTTGCTTATGCAATCCTAAGATCCCTGACAAAGCACGTCTTAACATTTCCATAAATGATTGTTTATGCAGATTATGTTCGAGACCTTCAACACTCCAGCCATGTATGTCTCCATCCAAGCCGTCCTTTCTCTCTACGCATCTGGGCGTACCACCGGTATTGTCTTGGATTCCGGTGATGGTGTTTCCCACACTGTACCAATCTATGAAGGTAACATTCATTCCCGACTTGCACGTTATGTGCAATTCAATTACTCATAAGTTTTAGACATACTAATGAAATGGATCCTTGCTTCTCCAGGTTATGCCCTCCCACACGCCATTCTCCGATTGGACTTGGCTGGACGTGATTTGACTGATTACCTCATGAAAATCCTTACCGAACGAGGCTACACCTTCACCACTACCGCCGAAAGAGAAATCGTTCGTGATGTGAAGGAGAAGCTTTGCTATGTTGCCCTTGACTTTGATCAAGAGATGGCTACAGCTGCAAGCTCATCTTCTATTGAGAAGTCTTACGAACTCCCAGACGGTCAAGTGATCACTCTTGGTAATGAGCGATTCCGCTGCCCAGAGGCCCTCTTCCAACCCTCATTCTTGGGAATGGAATCTTGTGGTCTCCATGAAACCACTTACAACTCCATCATGAAGTGTGACGTTGACATCCGTAAGGACTTGTATGCCAATACAGTCCTGTCCGGTGGTACTACCATGTACCCAGGCATTGCCGACAGAATGCAAAAGGAGATCACTTCCTTGGCACCAACGACAATGAAGATTAAAATCATTGCTCCACCAGAGAGGAAGTACTCCGTCTGGATCGGAGGTTCCATCCTTGCTTCCTTGTCAACATTCCAACAGATGTGGATTTCCAAGCAAGAGTACGACGAGTCTGGTCCAGCTATTGTTCACCGCAAATGCTTCTAAATATTTTATGGGACTTTAATTTAAGATTTATGTCTCCCGCAATACTTTAAACTTCTTCTGAACTGTGATTTTTAATAGAATAAAATGAAAAATCCTGTATATTTAAATCGACATTCAATTCCTCTCTTAATTAAATGTCAAATTATAGATCTCGAACAGAATTTGTAATCCAATCCATTTGTTTATTACAATTCTTAACTCACCACCAAATTACACACTACTAAATTGATACAAATTACAAAATCTCGATTCTACAACTCCACTCATTCTACAAAATTTCAAAAAAAAACAATCTCGAAATACATTTTAATTTAAACTATATTACGCGCACGTACTCATCTGGACTACACGACACAAATTTATGCCAAATCCTATGCCTAACAGCAAACATTGTCCACAACAATAATAAATAAGACTCGCTTTCTACCAGATCAAATTGACTTTACGAATTTCAGTATTTAGTACGTTACAGCGACAAACAACATTAAAGCCAATAACAAAATTGCTACATACTTGTAGAAATTTATGTACAAAATTAAGTCAGCCTTTAGCAGATTGTGTCATGTCTAAGATCGTGGCCACCAGAACTTGCTTCCAGAAGACAACAGTCAATTTTGTGCGTATTAATTTTTCAGTCATTTTTAGCAAACATAGCACGATCTATTTTGAAATATTCCTTCCCGGATCGTGGCTTCATGTTTGTGGATTTCTTCGGTGAAGATGATATGTTCATACTAACATTCCCGCTACTATTGGCAGAATTATGAGCAAATGGGTGACTGTTAACAGTATCCAAGGATGCACGGGAACAGGAGGACAATGTATCAATGTAATCGGACATATCAGACGCACCACTACTTGTGCTATTTGCGTCAGAGACTAGACTTCGTGGATTTCTTAGGGAAGGGCGAGTTATTAGTTCCGAGGTTTTCACAACTTTTGGATGCTCAACTTCTGCAATCGTTTCATAATGTCTTGGGGACAATCGGACCTGAGTAATTGCGCCTGAATTTTCCTCAAGAGAAATTTCTTTTTGTTGAATTTGTACTAGTTCTCCTTCAATGTCAGCTTCAATGGAATTCTGGGGTTTGGGGGTAGAAGCGGCAGAAGGATTCTTTCCGGAAGAAGATCCTGGGGATGCTCGTTGTCCCTTTCTTGGCAGTGACTCATGAAGACAAAGACTATAATACAAAATTTTAAATAATTCCATGTTTATTAAGTTTACTTGTTTGTAGTATTGATTAACAATATACCTTCCAATATCGTTTAATGGACTAGAATCGTCAAAGAATAAACCACCATCTCCAGAAACTCCAGAATCGCTCGAGCTAGCAGACCCCCTGTTAGCATGACCTCCCTTGCACGGAACGCTGGACGAACGTCTCAAAGGTAGTCCGCCCACATCTCCTGTCATAAATTTAGGCTCCACTCCACTTCCACTGGCCAAATTCCCTTCCGCCTTATTTTCTGTTGAAATGTTTATAGATTCAATTTCCATTTCAGTTTTCTTGTCTTTGGTTTCGATCTGTGTTTTCTCCGTTGGATTTCTTTCTCCATCCCTACCACTTATTTCAGGTCTTTGGTGCTGCTGGACTAGTACAACTTCAATTGGGTTACTCGTACTCCGCACATCTCGAGAATTCTCATAAATTTGCAATGAATCCACAAAGTCCAAGTTTACGTAGTTTGTGGGGTTGTAGCTGGTGGTCTTTTGAATTATTTGCGCGGCTGGTTGCCGGACCGGCATTGTATTCCCCACAACATTCGTGTACAGGGGTTGAGGAGGGAAATGGGCTCCAGACATATCACAGGGTTGAGGAAATTTTGGTTTTTTCTTGGTTTTATCTACTTGGGCGTAAATGGCAGTAAGATTAGAAGAATTTACAGGAAGAGATGCAGTGGCCAACGGCATTTTGCCTTCCCCGTTGATTCGTCCATTTGGAACTGGGCGATGGGGTTGATTTTCAGAGCAGGACACCGGAAGGGCACAACTCGATGGAACGTCGTAGTTTTCAAGAGGATTAAATGGAGTTACAGGTGGACCCTGGTGACAAACTGACTGGTGTTTTTGATATTGCCCATTTTGTGCTACAGTTCGGCTGCAAGGTTGTCCAGTGCTGTGTAAATGATGCGAAGTTATACCGTTGTTAGCGCATCCGCAGTTTTGAGATTCGTTCGGGCATCGTCTGGGAACATCGTACCATTCAGAAAATTCGGAATGACCAAATGCAGAAGATGCAACTGAGTTCCTGTCCATTGCTTGTTTCTGAATATACAAAAGATTAATTAAATTTAAAAACAAAAGTGTCTTGAATTAACTGAATGAAGTAATAAATGCTACCTTCGCCCAATCAATCGATGAATTGCTGGAAGGGCAACAACTTCCATTACAACAAGTGCTTTGAATGGTCCCAGCGCCCGGATTTACAGCCTGCGGAGACTGCCTTGGAAAATCGTAATTCTCATAAGGTCCAGGGTGGGGATGAAGATTTATTAGGGCTTTAGTTTCATTTCCTGCTCCAACTTGGGAGGATTTCAGAGGCTGCTCAGGGATACAGTAATAAATTGGCCCTGGTCCACCGCAAGGCATTGCTTGCCGATGACAATAGCAACCTTGTCCAGAATTTCCACTGCATCCGTTTCTCATCATGGAAGCCCCTCGATTCGGAGATTCACAGCCGCGACCACAGGATTGCTGGCCCGCGGTTTCTCCACATGTGGATTGACGAGGGACTGGAGGTGTATTTGACCGGTTTCGCCGTGTGTCCTTCAAAATTGATCTGGGAGTATCATAACAATACTCCGTGACTCCGCCACTACTTCCATGAGAAGAAATTGACAGTCGATCACTATTTCCAGAGCTATGCGAATGTGGAGGTGCGGTAGTTGCACCCAAATCCATCGTCCAAGACGGACTCAATATGTCCTTCCCTGCTGCCATTTGTAATCCACCCTGACCCAGTTTACTCATACAACTCAGGCATCGCTCCATTGCTGATGGTAGTGGTTTTGACAAATTTTGCGGCTGCTGTGGTTGAGTTTTTATTGGTGAGGAAGTAGCAACTGGCTGGCAAGGAGCAACCACGGAGAGATTTTCACAACTGTCCAAGTCACATCTGGAAGACGCCTCGGAGGACATCCAAAATGAATTCCCTGAGCCCGGTGCCCCATCCGTGCAAGCTGAACAAAGTTCCTCTGCAGACCGGCTTTCCCTTGGGGTTGGGGACATGGTTGCATTCATATTTGTGCAAATTGATACATTTGCGGAAGAATCTGCTGGAAGAGCCGTTCGCATTTCGGAAAATCTGTTTCCAACTGATCTTCGAGGGGATTCCGTGACTGAAATAAGATGAGAAAAATAAGTGATGAAAAATAAAAAATGAATATTGGTGCTAAATCATGTCAAGTCAGAGACGAGCAATTCTGCGAAATAATTGTTTCCCAATCTTGAAATATAAACTTTCTAACTATTGCTTTATTGTTAAGGTTTTCTTGACACATGACAATGCCATATGGACGCGTATAATTGACTGCAAATGCAAACTTGGTCCATGTTTACTTTTACTTTTATGGCCCTTTTTTTGCCTACGTTATTAAACCCAACTTTAATGCTTCCAAGAACTAATCGTAAGAACATGTGCAGTGTGCATACTCATTGCAGTAAGCTGTCAAATGCTTCACGGGAACCAATAAATGGAAACTGGCGAGAATTCCCTGCCTTTTGTAAAAGCAAGATCTGAATTTGTACGATAAAAGCTTTCCAGTCTAAGGGAACATAACCAAAGGAAAGGAGCTAAGCCTCAGACCAGACTTTTGCAAACATTTGCAAGGCGGGCGGACAGAGATTTATTTTTCTTTCTGAGACTCACGCAAAGCCTGGGCCTGGGCGGCTGGGAACAGTTCTAGCCTAACAGAATTTGATAAAGGAATCTTATCCTTTCCTCTAACCGCACTTTAAGACGTCTATATTTTCCACGTACAGCAGCATTTCGGAAATAAGATTTGCCGCTTCCTTGCTCATTTCTCCTTCGTTATTAAATATAAACCAAATTCATTACATTTTCTGCCCAGACCTCACATGACTAATACATTACTCACCATTTCCAAATCGCCTCGACGGCATTCGCAAGAGTTGACCTTTTGATGACAAATCCAACGCGTCCATAATTTGCATGATTTGAGATTGATCTGGAACAAGAACGTGGACTCCTTCCCCTTTCCCACATCGGGATCCCCCTTCAAAAATGAGCCTGCCATCGACTAGACCGTATCGCCTGGACATAATAAACAAAACATAAAATATCTAGTCAGAATCTAACCAAGCGACATGTCAAAAACCCAGAGTCCCAATTAATTGTATTTATATTAATGACCCGCTTCACGTACCTGAGATGAGAGACTTCCCAAGCCCCCAGAAGCCTCGGAGGCAGTCCACCAGTTAAACAAAACTTTTTGTCCGTCACATGGAGTTTGACTGGCCCAGGGGTTAGTTTTGACTTGGTCGGTGCACTCGCCAACTGGAGCAAAAACTGGTGGCCCTCACCCAAATTATTTGAAATGCGTACACTCCATTGGATGAGTCGCTCACGATTGTCGAAGGCCAAGACGACGCTAAGGTCTTGGCAAATAAGCGCCAATGTGTGCGACTCCTTGTCTAGGGTAAAACCTATCAATCAAAGGTTGAAATCTTAATAACGTTAAACTCAAGACTAATAGATATAATATGGTTAAACTCAAAGTATATCCTGACTTGGGACATAAATGAACTCAAATACAAAATTACTTAATGAACAGAACGAATCGACCTTTCACCAGAACGGATCTATTCGTAACCTTTACATTAGTGTCATATTAATAAAAATGTTATTGGCGTTTTAGAAACTGTCATTTCTAAGTTGAAAATTTAACCGTTAGGTGATCAATTAAATATTTTAAAACCGTGAAAAAGCAGGACGTCAATGGCTGTTTTCAAAATTGTAATGCATTGGGGGGGGGAGGTAGGAAGGAGCGCGTGCTGGACAAAATTAACATGTTTTAACTCAGCCAAGTAAGTTTTGACTTCGGAGTAAAATGCAGACAAGTTCAAGGCAGGGCCCAGTTGGCTGGCATTTATTAATGGACTACGGATGTCAAGGAAGGCACAACAACTTAATCTGACGTGTTAATAATAAGGTTACTTCCCTCTGAACATCTCTCTTTCAATTGTGATCCTTATCTGTAGCGTTTTCCAAACAACTGACATTCCCTATAATTGGTCTATCACCATTTCCTATCTTTAAACTTGTCAAAATAAGTGATCAGATTGAGCAGACAGGCAGCACAGGTTGGCAGGCCCGGTTTTTTTGTCTGCGTATCTCATCTCTTTCCTAGCAACTGCGACTGGTCAAATAATATCATTATTCTCGCTGGCTCCTTACAACCACAAATTAAAAACTGATTCAGTGGTAGTCCCTAGCTCTGTCAAAATAGAGATGGGGCCTTAAGGGCTTAGGACAGTGCATGGATTGCATGCCCAATTTCCATGCTTACCTGATTCCATCGCCAAGAAATGTTGGAGTGACAGCGACGCTTTTGTAAATCCATTTCTAGCCCGCTCTTTTTCGTCACGATAAATCTGAAGTTGGAGACAATCTGCAAACAAAATCGAAAGGCAAATTTTAAAACACATGTCAATCACACACGACAGAGTCAGGAAGTATCGTGTAATATTTATCTCTTCTTACTCTCCCATCCACTTTGCGAATGTCTGAATACATACTACGAAGGAGATTTGTCTTTTGGTTTTGTGGACTTGCCGCCGACGAGGACGACGAAGTATGAATTAATCATGAACAAACCAATGCAGCAAAGCACATGGATTCATGTACTCATCTCAATTATTGCCACAGTATGTGATGGGCTCATTTATCATTATATTTGAAGGATTACAAATCCCAGTAACCCTTCCGACCCAATCCATTTATCAGAGTTCATTTAAAAAATCCAGTTTCCAGTTCAAAAATAACCCAAAGTCTTCCCACTCAAGCGGAAAACCTAATTAAGAAAGGAATTTTCCAAAGGTCATTATTAGTCGTCTACAAGAGGAAGGAGACGAAGACAAGTCGAAGTCGACGCGCAAGGAAGCAAAGGTTCGGTTTATTGGATGAATAATCTGCCAAATGTCACCCTTGTAACTCAGCCCTACTAACCCTTCCGAAATTCAAACAATTTTCGACTTTTCTCTCTCCTTCCATTAACATTGTCCCCGAAATGAGAGTGTCGTTAGCATAACTCCTCGGGATTATTTCTGACTCAACTTGCTTGTGAACAGAGGAAGAAGGACATACACATTCCCCGGAAGCTTTTGCAAAGCGTTCCAACACTGGCCCAGTCACTAATTTAATCAAAATGTATTAAAAAATGAGGTTGCAGAACAATTGGAATAGAAAAAAAGCGCGTGTAACTTAAACTTCGGCACTAACGGGTTTCCCTTGCCCTGAGCTGCTACATAATTCCATTTAATTTAGTAGTGGATTGTTTAAATTCAAGTTGCCCAGTATGTATGTATGCACTAGAACACAAGATAAATTCGTTAAATTACGATTTGAACTAGAAGTTTGATTGGAGTGTGGAGTTTGTTCGTGGTGAAGGCACGTGTTTCTCGTCTGTCACGAACCAATTTGTCCCCTTTTGAAACCGAGGGTATTTCCACACTCCAATCCATTATGAATGAAATGAAGTCTCTCATCTCTAAGCACATCTCTCAAATAAATCCTAATCGGGAAATCCCCGGAGGGAAATTTTCTTCATCAGTCACTCACATAAAGATCATGGATGGAGACGGCTTTGCTTCAACGACGTGGAATCCCCAACTAAACTCTCATTGGAAATCGAATGGAAACACCCGCTTCATCCCTGTTCCCCATCCTTCACATGTGCTCAACTTTCAACATTTGATTCTCCGGAGATTCCTAAAGAAAATCCTTCCTCAGGCATAAATCCTTAAGCACACATGTAAGAGCGGCTCACGGCTCCTCACAGATTGGCAATGACAGAGAAATGGAATGGAATGCAGAAATAAAAGTTCATCTTCAATTTGAGCACGCTCCCATTCTAGTACACCACAGCTGGAGTTTGATTTTTAACTTTGAGGACACAAATGGCAAACACAATCTCGTCTATCGGTAAAAAATCCTCCCCATTCCAAATCCGGGTGCTGCTCCACTGCACTGTAAGCTGAGTTGTTTATCACAAACAGGTTGGATTTAAACTGAAAATTTGTGATGCTCGTGTCCTGTTAAAATTAATCTTCAAGAAATTGGTGGGCTTAAGTTGTTAAATTGTTGGGAGCATCCAACACCAAAGGTATAATTACAGTGATAGAATCATGAAACACCCATCATTACTTCTTACAAGGAGGACGGACGGCAAGGCACCGCACACACCCCCAACCCCAAAATAAGCTTCCACTAATTCATTAATTCATTTCTCTTCAATCCGGAGTAGAAGTTCTGCCTTGATGGCTGGGTTGTTTCCAACCAACTCACCTCGTTTTCTGCCTCGCAGACTTTTCTAAACTCTTATCTCAATCAACCATTCGTTTTTGGTTTACGGGAAACAACTACTACACGACGACGCGTCGTCGTCGACGGAGATTTGAAACACACCGCACGGCGGCGGCAATTCCTTTTCTTAAACCTTTTTACGACAGGCAAGATTTGAGTTCAAGTCCTTTGGCATTTCCCAAATGCCAAACATGGACACATCCAAGCTCCCGAATATTTTTCTTTCCGAGAACACGGAGCTGGTCTTGGAAACCTGGAGGCAACAAATCAGTAGAAGGATGATAAAAAAAGATACGGAAATATCCCAACCGACGGCCAAACACGTAACGTTTAGAACACATAAGGCATCGTGCTGGAACTTGAATGAAATCTCTCATCGACACCGTGTCACCCGGAGGTCAGGATTTTCCAGGGGTGAAACATGTCATGCTACAGAATAGCTGATGCGTTTTTTTGAACCAGATCATGATAGGGTTGAGATAACGTACGCAGGAAGGTCCGATGGTAGTAAATATTTATGTGTGTAGGTTTTTAGTGCCGAAAAGCTGACTTTTTGGCTCTTCGTAATCTGTCTTTTCAAAATTCCAAACAAAATTAATCTAATCCATTCTTTGGATTTGAATAAAATCCAGCGCTTGGAGCAAACCCCGGAATTACGACGGACGGGGGCTTCGGATGGATGTCGGATTCCGTCCATAAAATCCTTTGGTTTGACTTTGGCGCCGCGGGAGAGGGGAAGAGGATTGAATGAAACACGCCTCATTAGTGAATGAAGCAGAGGAAGGGGAATCAGAATGTTAATTAATCCCAG
>JAAXYW010000447.1:0-37331 GCA_036851895.1 Orthonychiurus folsomi | reverse complement strand
AGCTATTGCACCCAATAATTTTGCTCAGTTATCAGTTGGGTACCCTCTGATGCCCCGGATCATTTCCAATTCATTTTCATTTTGTGAAAATTAACATACGTTGTATTCCAAGTAGCAATTCTTTTGGGATTTGGTGCTGACAAAAAAGCAAGGATGAAAGGAATTGAGCTCCGATTCTTATTCGGAGTACTCCTACTTGTTGATTACAAGAGCACTCACGGAAAGTGTAAGAATGGTAAGAGCATAAATTTTATCACAATAGCATCTTTCAATTACAGTAAAATTGAAGGGAGAGTAAAGTTGGTTGGAGAGTTTAACCATTTGGCCAGTGGTGCAATTAAATTTTCTAGGACTTTTGATAATGTAATATTTGTTTGTTGGTAATGAACTATTTTTGTTTGCCGCCAGATAATCCTGCTAAAACTGAAAAGCAAGGCTTTGTTAATACACTTCGAGAAGCTATCTTTTCAATAGGAAACCCTCACCCTAGCTCAAATGTATGTAAAAAACTGGATGAACCCAAAATCCAGTCTTATGAAAATACCGGAAGCATTGCTAGTTCCAAGAGAAGCGGCAGGAAAATGAGACAAGCTGATGATGCCGTAAATAGTACTACTACTAATGTGTTAGAAAATACAGATGACACATTGGAGCTGAGGAGTACGACTAAACTTGAGGGCCGTTTTATTGGAACTATTGAGCGGGAAGGTAATCCACTTTCATAAGTTGTTCTAACCTGATATTACTAGAGATGTTAAGTCATTTTGCTTGTATACCCTGCACTCTACACTCTAGACTTCGTCGATTTGGATTATACAAGTGAAGATTTGAAATGGTTGAATGAAAAGCGGCCCCTTGGATTTTCCCCAACAGATAGAACAAAACTGTTGGAATTTGATGCCAGAAATAGGAATTACCCACCGTTCACGTACAGAGGGTTTTTTGGTAAGGCAAAGTGCTAATCAATTAAACCAGTGTTCATGGGATAACCTGCTGTCTCTTTCATTCACCAGACACGCTTACGTGGCACAAAATTGACATCAGAACCCTAATGCGAAATATCAACCGCTCATTCATGCTTCTCGAAGAGACTTGCAGGGCAGAAACAGACACAAAACAAAAAAGCCTTGCTCCTGGAAGCGATCCCTATATAATTGCAGTAAAAAAATGCGAGAAGAATACATACGGGGATCTGTTTCCTGTCTGCAAAAGTTTGCAACAGTCGCCAATTGATATTGTAACGAAAGGTGTGAAAGAAGGAGATTTCTCACCCTACCAATTTCCTAGAAGTGAACGAGAACGGAGCACCCGTTATGATGTACCTCCCTTGGGATGGAACCAATCTTTGTAATTACAATTAATACTGTAAATTTTTAACAAATTGGAATTATATATCAAATATTTAATCGCAGTAACTGTGGAATTAGTCAATACCACATCACCTGAGATCAGCGGTGGGGCCTTGGGAAAAGTGTTAAATTCGCAAATGAGTTTGTTTTTGGATCGGATTCACATACATTACGGAACAACTCCGGAAGAAGGATCAGAACATAGAATCGATGGCAAAGCGTAAGTGAAGACCAAGATTTCATAAAAATGAATGAATGTTATTATTAACAAGTGTATTCTGTTCTTTTCAAGCTATTCAATGGAATTGCAGTTTATTTTCACAAAAGATGGAAGGTCAAAGACTCGGAAATACTGGAAAACACTTCAAGAGCAATATGAGAAGTTTCAATTCAAAGAGCTCAGAGGGAAATCCGGATGTTCACATTTTAGCAGTCTTTGTTGAAGTAGTGGTAAGTAATTTTTAGTTTCACGACTTTAAATTTGTTGCTTTAAACCGCCTGACTTAGTTGTCTTCATTGTTTTCTAAAGTCTGATGAAGCGTTTGAAAAGTGGAAAGAAAGTCCTTGGAATAAAAAAGCCGCTGACGCTCTTGACGTGCTCTCTTTACTCGGAAAGGAATTCTGGGCAGTTTCAAATCGGAGGTCGAGTGAAGGGCCGGATGGTTTCAAATTTCGAGCTTACAAAACAAATTCTAACCCAAACGTGACAGAGCCAAACCTCCTCGTGTTAAGTCATATCCTACCACCACCATTAAAAGAAGTCGATGGTGATAAAGTTCCAAGCGACTATTTTTCTTACATTGGAAGTTTGACACATCCTCCTTGCTTCGAAAATATTCGTTGGGGAGTTTACGAAACGCCACTTCAGATGAATAAAAGAATGGTAATATTTTTAAGAAAATTTATTTTCAATTTGATTGTAAGTGTGTAAAAATCCTTTTTTTTTATTGTAGTGGAAACGTTTTCTTTATATTCCGAGTGAATTTGATGACTCTGGATTTGTAGCAGGGAATTTCCGGAATGTGAGCGCGGTTTATTACAACATGTCGGATTTGAAGTTACCCGGAAGTACAAAGAATAGTGTTAAGCATGCTAAAGAAGCCTTTGCCAAAAGGTTGGTTGAGAAAAGTCTGCCGGCCACGGCCGAAAATTACCAGAAAGAAGATGGCCGTAAAGACTATGACGAGTCTGATAACGCTGGGAATCAGCTAGAGAAGTCTATTCTTTTATGCTTTACTATTGCAAGAATTATGACATTCTTATTTGTTTGTGGTTTAAGTTAAATCGGGTCACTTATTAAAAATACTTTGCTATACGTACGGTTTTGTTGTGCACTAAAATGTTGTAAAAACTTGTCCGAAATAAAACTGTTACGATTTGTAATACCGATTCAAAGGGATGATGTTAGTAAAACTTGAAGTTATTATAATTATATATAATACATATTGAAGTAATTTTATGCTAAATGACACTAGTGGGTACAAAAAAATTTAATTGCCAGTTTTAGCTTTATCCGTAAATTGAGTGCTCATTTTGTAGTGAAATGTGCATTTAACGTGGGAGTGCTATGCATGCAGTGCGGCTAGCATTGAAAACTCCGAATGGACGGCCGTGAATTGAATTGGAGGGAGGGAAACAAAGCTTCTGTCAATAATTATTGAAAATTTTCAAATACCTTTATTTCAGCATTACAGATTTCTGCATTAGACATAGACACAAATGTAGTTAAACGTAGAACGTAGTTACCCTAATACGAAAAATGTCGGCAGTTGCACGTATTGCTACGATGTTCTTCGTCGCATTTGATTCCTATTGGAGATACAACGAAAATGGATTGGATTCCAAAGTGTCGGATTACAAAGAAACGAATCCTGTCACCGGGTTAATTTTAGCAAGAGCAGGCAGTAAAGGAATACCTCACAAGAATATGGCCATCCTCAACGGTCATCCGCTGATACATTGGGCTTTAGAAGCAATGATTCAAAGTGAAAGTAGGTTATTTAACTGTAGTACACATGTACACACACATTTAACTAAATTTTGACTAATTTTTGATTAATACTTGCAGTGTTTCATACGATTTGGGTTTCTACGGACGATCCGGAGCTGAAAGAATACGTGACTGGAACATACCCCGGTGTTTTTATCCATGATAGAGCCGACTACACGGCCACTGACGAAGCGACTTCTATAATAGCTGTACAAGAATTTATTAAATCCCATCCAGGTGATTATTTGAAATTCAAAAGACCAGGCCATTTTATTTGATGTCTAGTTTTATTTGGGTTCATATTTTCATGTTTTTGTAGAGATTGATACGAGCACATTTTGCCTTGTGCAAGCTACATCTCCCTTTATTCAAGCCAAGTACTTAATAGAAGGATTTAAACTTGTCAGTTCTAATAATTATGACGCAGTTTTCTCTGTTACTCGACAATATAAATTAAGATGGTCAGAAATAAATAAAATGAGCACACACGTCACAAGAGGATTCACAAAGGCTCTAAATTTTAACCCCCAAAGCCGTCCCCGACGTCAAGATTGGCCGGGTGAATTGGTGGAAAACGGAATGTTTTACTTTACTAAACGTGAATTAATTCTGAGTGGATCATTTCAGAATGACAGGTACGGGTGAATATAACATTTATCCATACCATCGACTGATCTTTGCTTGAAATTTAATTATTTGAATTTCAGAGCAATCTACGTTGAAATACCGAGCCACCACAGCCTAGAAATTGATTTTCCGGAGGATTTGTTGTATGCAAATTTGATTATGAGTGAACAGACAAAGTCAGGAAAACTCAGACTTTCTACCGGTGATTATAATGCACACATTGAACTCTGATTAAAAACAAACAACCGATATGTGTCTGCAGAATTGGACTTGTTTTTTCTTTAATTTCCTACATCTAATGATCTAATTGTGCTTGAATTTGTTTGCTAAGCGTGCAGAATGACCGAGCTCATTTGCATCAGCAGAAGTCAACCAGGAACTTGGTATGTGAACGAATGGAGTGAATTGTAGGGCGATTGGCTGCATTGCATTACTTTGGAAAGCGAAAGTAGGCAAAACCAAAACAAAATATGAGAGCAAAATTAAGGGTAATGGTTCCCTAATTGTTTTGACAATAAATACGCACTGCACAGCACACATGCCAGGGGTAGTATCCTAGTAGAAGAGTTTATCAATCTTTTGAAATCAGCACGACTGACTAACAATCATAACTTTGTGGGGATATGAAGAGTGTTCTCATTCATACGTCTAAAACAAATTTATGCACACTTGTGAAGGTTTTAGAAGTCACATGTAAATTTCTTAAATTACTGTAGTATAGTTTAACTGGACTAGGTAGTTTTGTTTGCAGATTTGAGCTCGTTCCATCAAGTTGTTACAACGTTACTAATGACTAATTTGTTATAATCCATGATATTTTACTCTACTCCTACACAAATGTATTGTGGGTGACACATTTTGTCCTACCTATTGTTTTGTATCTGTAAATGGGATGCCAAACCTCTCCCACGCCCGACGAGGGTGAGGTATAGGATCAAAAAATAGTACACGCTAATTTTCCCAGGCGAAGAAGGTAGAATTACATACGTACAGCGTTAATGTGTATATGTATGCCTGAGTAAGCTAAGAAATCTTATTCAACCGTAACTGCATTGTAGCTGCGTTCACCTTATAGGGTACAATTTTACAAAGGAAGAAGAAATGTGGGATGGAACATATATGTGCACTTACCTGCAATAATTGTTGTTTTTATTCAGTGCTGCATGGTCTGGTCGTGTGAGGTTTGGGAAAATACACGGACTTCATCACAAGCACCTACGCACGTCAACTTACTATTGTAAATTTTAAGTGTAAATGGAATCAACGGATTATCCATGTTTAGTCCTTGATATTTAATACACCTGTTCTTTTATTACGAGTTGTAAGTTATTGAAATGGAATCCAATTGGAAATCCAATGCTCATTTAGCATTTATTTTCTGTGGTGCAATTTTACTTGGTGCTTCACAATTGGGGGTAATATTTGCTGCTGCCGATGAGAGTGAGGCTCCTCAATCCAAATACAATGAACGGGAACAGAATTTGCTTACAAAGGTAGTGAAACTTTTGTAATCTTGAAATACACATCTACATCTCAGTTTAAATTTTATACAGTTTCGAGGAATGGTGGAAAATCATTTGACCCAGGACTACATGAGGAAAGACGAATATTTGATTCGATGGATAAAAGGTGAGACCCACCTTGTGCATTACACTTAATTGCTTTTGACGGATTAGAAAGTCAAGCTAACGTCTTCTTTTGGCATTTTATTTTAAGCTAAGGACTTGAACTTGGAAAGTGCAAAGGAAATGCTGTTCGCTGTAAGAGCAAATATTTATATTTATTTAAACTTTAGCGTTAAGCTTTGAGTTTGTTGTGCTACCACACGCGCAGGCCTTGAAGTGGAGAAGGGAAAATAACATGGACAATATTCTGAATGAGGATTGGTCCGCAATTCAACACTTATTTCCGTTTTACATGGATGGTCATGACAAGGAAGGCCGACCTCGTGAGTTAAGAATTTCATTGGAAAAACGTCAATAGATCTTGATACTAAACCATATATGCAATTTAGTTGTGGCAGTCCATTACGGCCGTTGGAAACCCCGGAGGTTGATCCTGGCCGGAAAAAGACACGAGGTCAGTCGGTATTTGGACTACATTTTGGAAAAATGGTATATTTAAATAAACATTTTTGTTTCTACCAATGGCATCCGCTAAAACCATTGAAATTCCAATCTTAAGGTATGAAAAAATAAGGCACGAGGAACTTGTAACGAACGGGAACGTCACTCAAGGGGTATTCATTTTGGATCTAAACGGCTACTCTTTACTCGAACATGCATGTCTTTCCTGTAAGACATTTTATTTGTAATGTAATAGTACATATAAATGAATTATACTAAAGAAAAATATCTGCGTCTAGGTGTTCCATGTTTACTTGGAGTTTATGCAAGTAAGATCCCTCTCCAGCTATGCTGGGGATAATAATAATACTAGATATACTGGAACCCTATTGACCTACCACGGACCCACATCGGTGATCTATTGATCGATTGTTCTAACCCAACAAATGTCTGGGAATTTGCACACATTTTCTAATAAATATTAATATTTTTAGCAGAGTCGATTAATATATTACTGGAAGTGCGTTGAGCGGTTCGGTTGGAGCAAAATATTACCTTTAAAGGTTTCATAAAATATGTATTTATGTATTTTATTTATTTATTTATTATTAGCACTCTGCCGACTTCTACCCGTACAGCACGCATAGAATCTACTTTCTGAATAGTAAGTGAACATTTCATAATTGCGATTTGTTGAGACATCACTAATTGCATGGCTTAACTCTTCCAGCACCAAGAGTAGCGAATACTTTGCTGCGAATCCTAGAACCTGTTGCTGCGCCGGAAGGTTGGAAAACAATTAGAATTCATGGAGTGGACAAAAATGAATGGAAAACTGACCTCCTGAAAACGGTTGACCCGGATCAGCTCCCACCAATACTAGGCGGCACTAGAGAGGTTACCACATTGCCGCCAAGACGCCACGGGAAGGACAAGAAGCTTTAATCTAACCTGATATTGCAAAGAAAAGCGCTGTACAGGCACAACAATGAATCGTGATCGACAACGACATTGAAACCAAGTGTCCTTGTTTTATAAAGACCTGTTTGGCGACAGTTTTATTAATTATCATTCAATTTTGGGCTTGCATTTTTTGCTTTTATGCTAAGCGAGTCGCTCATCTAATCAGGTTATATTCCCCTGGTGGGATTAGTAGATTGTACTTGCATTGTATTGTAAATGCCAGAGAAGGAATAAATATTTGAAAGTAGAATACTCCATTTAATTCCTGAAGTGCATAATGTTATGCAGTTCATCTGCATCCTGTAAACTGCACTCTAACCGCAGCTCAATGTTTGGTTGTCCGTTGTCGTAGGCTTGCTTGCATGAAACTAGATTTGAACTATAACGCGCATTAAGTTGGGATAATTAGATTGGTTTTTGCACCATGTGGAAATACTACAAATATGGAATAATTTGTGCAATATTAAGCAGAGAAGGTGTGGGTGGTGTTTTATTGCGTAATCGAGGAAAGCTACTACATAATTTAATTACCATGATTTACTCCTCTGTGGGAATTTCCACCGAAGTGAAGTTACTCATGCTAACTCCACTCCCACTACTACTTGTATTAGTTTCATCTGTATCCTGACGCCTGTTTTCCTTGTATTTTTCTAAATCACTCTTTTTATTCGCCTCTGCATGATGATGGGCTCGAGCTGCCAAAGTTGCCATACGTGCAGCTGCTCTGAAGTAAAATGGGTGACATTTCTTCTCAACCCTCTTTGCATTCTGCAATATCCATAAAACAAGACAATATTCAGAATTTGCATAATATCCACTGCCCAGGCTCAGACGTAGTTTGAATTGTGTCTAGAGTCTAGACTTTTATGCACGTCGCTAGACAACACCCACCTCTTCGTTACGAGATGGTAAATTCAGAAGGTAGTCCTGCATTTCTGGTTTGCCAGGATCTGCAATCACCAAAACGGTCAAACACCCGTCCACCGTTCCCAAAATAATTGATTTCCCATCGGACGTTGTCTCAATTGCAGAAAGTTCAGCCGGCACTCTGTAATTTGCAATCATGACGTTTCTAAATCACTCTTTTTATTCGCCTCTGCATGATGATGGGCTCGAGCTGCCAAAGTTGCCATACGTGCAGCTGCTCTGAAGTAAAATGGGTGACATTTCTTCTCAACTCTCTTTGCATTCTGCAATATCCATAAAACAAGACAATATTCAGAATTTGCATAATATCCACTGCCCAGGCTCAGACGTTGTTTGAATTGTGTCTAGACTTTTATGCACGTCGCCAGACAACACCCACCTCTTCGTTACGAGATGGTAAATTCAGAAGGTAGTCCTGCATTTCTTGTTTGCCTGGATCTGCAATCACCAAAACAGTCAAACACCCGTCCACCGTTCCCAAAATAATTGATTTCCCATCGGACGTTGTCTCAATTGCAGAAAGTTCAGCCGGCACTCTGTAATTTGCAATCATGACGGCGTCAGAAGTTCTACAATTAAAAATACCAAACCCAATAAACGTCAGCGAAAGAAGTGTATAAATTCTCAAATAAAAAAACAAACCGAAAAACGCGAATAGTTTTCCTCCCACTGTGATAGTACAGAACATACTCATCAGTCTTATTAAACATGGTGATCACAGTGAATACTCCTTCGGCAATCTAGAATCGAGGGATTTTTAAATTCCAAAAGAGGAGAATCTAAATTGTCTAAAAAAGAAAACCTTAGGAATAAAAGTGCGAATGGTTTTTCCATGCTTCAACTCAATCAATTCCAGACCACCTCGTCCATGGTGCATAAAGACCGTATTTGCTATCATTCGTACATCTTCCACCCCATTTTGGGACGGAGCGGATAAACTTTTTGGTTTTCACATCTATGATATTCCCTTTGTCGGAGTCGATAACGGCAACCTAATCCATGGAAGAAAAAACACTAAAAATTTACAATTTTATGAATTAATGCATGCGTACAAAATCTAAGGCAGATATCAGAAACCTGGGTTGCACGCTTTGGAATAGGAATGAGTGTTACAAAGTCTTTGAAATGTGGTATACTTCAACGCAATTTTTTGGAAAAGGATACCAGTCTTTGAGTTAAAAATGTAGAAAGTGTCCTTTAGTTTTTCAAATGCAGGAGCTACGAGAAGGGAACCATCCGTCGTAGCCACCAGCGGACGCAAGGATTTAATCGGGTACTCAAATTCGTAAATTTTTTCTCCCGTCGGCATTTGCCGGGCTATCGCATGGACTCTATAGCAAATCACACACAAATTATATTACATTAAAACCTTCAGTTCGAATTTACGATACCTTAGATCCAATCCGCCAACTTTGGACACGGTAATGAAAATTTGATCATTATCCGAGAAAAATAGTTGCTTAATACCATCTTGCTCCTCTTTAAAAATAACTCCGCGCTCGCAGGAGCTCCAAACAATTATGGAGCCCGACTCAGCGGAAACTATGTACCTGAAAATTTTGGATTTTTGATATTTAAAAACTAGAGGTTCGAATTCTGCATTTCCCGATATTTACTTTCCACATTTGGTAATCTCAGCATGTGTTACAATAGCACCCAGCGGGGAATCCGCCAATTTTGCAATGAGTTTCCCAGTTGCCAAATCCCATACACCGACACAACTCCTAGTTGAAGTTGCAGCCACATTTAACTCGGGTGAAATACTGGATCACAAATCACATAAAATGTTTTAACTTTTTAAATTGAAAATTAAAACTCCTAACTTGCCTTATTGAATCAATTTGCAGCTCATGCCTGTCAATCACATGGACTTGCTCAAAAATATTATTTATATTCCAAACTTTGACCGTCCGATCAATCGAGGAAGTTATGACGGAATTCCAGTTCCCAATTGTGAGACTACTGATTTTAATGATTCTACCAAAATGAGCGTCCAGATTTTTTCAACAGCTCACCGCTTGTCATGTCCCACACATACAAGTTTTTTCTAAACCGAAATTAACATTACAAATTTTGAACTATTTGCACATTTCTTAGCATTCCGAATTTACCGAACGCCTGCAATTGCGTAAACGCTGTCTTTGGACAAAACACAGGAATTGGATTCGAGTAATTTGGTGGAAATGTTCCTAATTCCATTGTCCGGGAGAAGGAGAGTTACGATTTTGCCAGTGGACAGATTCCAAACCTGGATTTTGGAAGTCAAGTCAGATTGCGATTGATTGCACATTCTAATTTGTCAGAATAAAATCAAGTATTCAACCTTGTAGCCAAACATGAATGTCCCCACAATGTATTTTTCATCCTGTGAGAATTCCAATTGAATTAATTTATCATTATTTTCCCCATAAACCCTGCCCATGGTCCAAACATCATCAATCAGATTCATTTCCACTACACTTTGCTTGTGTGACTCAATGCATGTGTACAGTCTCGTCCTCGAAGGGGAAATCACCAAGGCCCTAGTTGACAATACAAAATATGCAAAGTTCACATCCACTCAACGTTTTCTAAAATTAATATCGTTGAAATTTCTACTCAAACAGCTCATTGCTTTGATGAAAGAGTTGCTATTAAATTACACACCCATGAAAGGAAAATGGTGTTAATTGTTGGCTTTCTACAAAAGTGAGAAGTTCCATCCGAGTGTCATCCAAACTCCCACTCCATAAAACAACAAAATAATCTTTCAAAGTCGTAAAATTCATCTTCAGGATCGGCATCAAGGAATGGGAGTGGATTTGTTTGTCTTCAATTTCACCTAGTATGCTGTACAACAGTGAATTCATGAATAATTAATCAGATGCAAAATCTTTCTATGCGCAAGTGCAAACGTCGGACTCACTTGTAAATGACCCAAGAGCGGAGTCCATACACAATCAAGTGTGTGTTGAGTAAATACAGACCCGTGATCCCTTCATGGCTCTCTAAGGGATTTTCAAAAATGTGGAATTCATTTGTGAGCATATTGAGGAGTATGATTTGATTTATATTGGAGAATGCAGCTCCGTAGCGATTGTCTGGGCTGATGACGAGCCCTTGTAAAATCCCTTCAATTCCTGGCGTCACTTCCCGACACATGTCACTCGTTGACAAATCCCAAGTTATAAATTTATTGGAAATGGACACAATGTAGCGGAAATCCGCTGTGAGGCAGAAACCGAACACTGCAAACTGATGCCCTTCCAAGGAATACTGCAAAAATAAATAAGATTGTATGCAATAGGTATTTGCAGTACAACGAACAGGCACAGGGCACAGCACCTTTAAGGGCCCCCCTGGAGTATGCATACAATGGTAGGCTGGAACCAAGGCGCAGTGATGCGTTCCTTCGATGTCACATTGCTTTAGCAGGTTTTTAACATTTGGATTAAATCCGATTTCGGGGAGGAGTCGTCCAATTAGTTGAGGACCAAGCATTGTTGGGTGATTTAATAAAATGGCTCCACCCAAGCGCAGGGCGTCGGCAACCAACATTATTTCCCTGGATTAGTTAATTTAAATTACATTTCCCCCCCTTTGCTATGCCTCCAATTGGTTCTCTTTAGGAGATTTGAATTTGAAGTAGATTAGCAAATGTCACATAAGCCTTTCATGGTGAAAAATCATTTCCAAATACTTTACTTGATGCACACTATTTTTTGGTAATTTGTGTTTTTAAATTGCAGTGATTTGTACATTTTGCAGAAAATTTGAAGCGTATGCATGCACATTTCCCAATAGTTAAAACTACGAGCGTTGGATGACTTCTTTTCTCTTACCTTCGCATGCGACGCAGTTCCTCCCTGTTAAATTCACGAATGTAATCCATGCAACGAGCAACAAGACACAATTAAAACATAAGAACACGATAAGCGAACACAATTGCGGAAACTATAACTAATCATTCTATACAATACCCAGAATTAAATAGTTCAAATGACGTTTACATGCATCATTCCACAGAGACAAATTACTTCGTCCAAAATAACATTGATTCCATAAACAACAATTTAAAAAGCAACGTTCATTAAAATCCCATTATCCAAACACACCTGGAGGATTCCCGATCCTCAACATGTAAGCAAGCATCCTCAAAATCACTCAGTGCGGACTGGAGAGGACAACTTGACAATTTTGCATGGAGCCATTGGTAATTGAAAAGCACGTGATGATACAGATCACTGAATCGCTTGGATCGAACGAGGTGATACGGCAGTTCTCCAAACTGCAATCAAATTCCAATTATAATTAGCAAGTAGCCAATGTCATATAAAATGAAAAGTCAATCTGGTCATACTTTTCTCAAATTGTATCGAGAGATTTTCCCATCCTTTCCTGTAAAAACCAATGGCTGTTGAGGAACTTTCCGATCCGCTGATCCCTCCTTGTCAGCCAAATTGAATCGATGGCGTTGGATTTCCGTGTATTTGAATGGTTTGGGGGTTCCTCCACCCCAGATCCCTGCAAAATAATCCGCTATGGAAGAATGGAAGTAAATTGCCATTGCTTCATCCTTAAAGTAACGCTCTCGTGCAGCGTCACGAAATTGTCTAAAATTTGAGGTGAAATTATTGATGTTGTAATATGAAATCGAAATACGCATGTTTTTATTTTGTCTACAAAGTCACCTGTGATACCAGCTGAGAACGGAGACTCCGTCCGCTTCTCTTTCGGACAAATAATTTGGAAGATCATTTCGGATTCGAGTCCAAAGTAAAGGTGGGATACGTCGTACGGGTGGCATGTGGTACTGGTACACGTCATCCAGGACTTTGTCATCCAAAGATATCAAATCTTCTAGTTCGGTTTCAGAAAGTCCACTTTTAGCAGCCGTGATGTATGCAAGTGCATGGGTGACGAGGAGACCGCCATGCTAATATCCACACAATAATATTTAAATTAATTGACATATATTCGCATTCCATTACCAGCTGAAAGCAATTCCTCAATCACTGATCAGTTCGTGCGTACCTGAATCTCAATTCTTTCAAATAATTTAAAAATGGAATCCATCACACTTGCAGCCAGCTGTGTGTCCTGTGGTTTAGAATAACTTTTCCACCTACAAATCTCCGCAAATACAAGTTTAACAAAAATCGGCAAGGAGCACTCCGCCAAAGAATTGCACACGACTCTCCATTGGTAGTTATTCACATCCCGATTAGCAGCTACGAGCCATTGGCGAATTACTTTTGTAGCCAGAACTTCTCCAAGGGATGCAACTTCCAAGAAATTATCCTCAGCATCAAGAATTCTTCTGAGAAGAAGATAATCTGCAGAAATTATCGGATCCTCGGGTTCATTCACACAGGAAATTACGATCTGCGTTTCAAAATAGACACTTGTCAATTTCTAAATCCCATATTACACATTACAAGCCCATTTTAATGATTAACTAAATAAATACGCACTTTGCAAAATTTTGGGATTTTAGATGGAAGCCAAGTCAATTTATTAGCCCCCGAAGCCCCGGTCAGCTGATCTACGGAATCCAAAAATACGACAAGCGGTTGTTCCGCCGTCCCATACGTTAGCAACTGTTTGAAATGTGCCGTCAATGGGACCAAATCATCCGGGATCTCTTCCATTGGAAGCATAAAATTGTAGGATATTTGTTGACAAAGAGAAATCAACATTGGGGTCAATGCACTCGAATCCGGAGTCGTTCCCAGGAATCGAAGAATGAGGAGCGGCGTCGCACCGCGCAGCTCCTCAAACCATGGGAAGCACATGGCTGCGCATTTGGCGAGCAATGAAGTTTTCCCACAGCCACCAGCTCCGTACAAAACAATCGGCTTGTCGGATTTTCCTAAAATATATCGTTTTGACAGTGGCCAAACTTTCTTCCCGTCCGTAGAAGGAATTGACGGAATTGTTACATGCATGGAGGTGTTGAAGGATTTCCGTGACTATGACCCCTTGGGCGGAGGAATCCTCTTTCCGCATTGCACGGTCAACCAATTTTGTAATGTTTCGATAAAAATGGGCCAAGAAATGAGATAGGTACTCTTCGTGTGTGTCTTTGTCAATCCCTTCACGGCCCATCCATTCAACAGTGTACCTGAAGTACATTACAATGATATTCAATCAAATTATTGTAGGCTTAATCAATCGTATACATAAATTGTGCGAATTACTTTTGCAAATTTGTGGATTCCAATTTATTTGGAAGCCGATCATCACGAAGGCTCCCCAAAAATTTGGCTGCCTCAGTATCTAATCCACGGTTGATGATGTCCAGGAAATTGGAGGCCTTTTTTATGTTTTGTAAATTAATGTTGTTGATGTAGCGGATGTAGGCTAAGCAATGAGGTTTGGTTACGTCCACACTTAAAATCCCGTTAATTACTTCTCGCTCCGTAACTGCAATGTATGTACAAACTTGAAAAATAATATCGACATCCCATTTTCTGAATTAAATATCCATTACCAGACATGAAGTAGTTATGCATTGCATCCGCATCCAATAAATTATTGACGAAACACATGTGAGCTGCTTTTCGAAGTAATTTTTGCATTTTATTTAATGTGTCCCACCAAATCCCTTGATCTTGGGACTGGAGTTTTGGAACTCTCTGAAAAAAATACGGTGAAAAATGGCACGGAAGTAGCATTAATTTAATTGCAATATAACCAACCGTACATTTATCTGTTATCTCTGGGCATTTACCTTGTTATTAAAATTGACCAAGATGGAGGAAATCGGTTGAAGGATAAAAACATGTGGCACAGCGTTTGTGTCTTTTTGATACCACATATCTAAGAGATGCGTGTCCACTCCCATTTGCGCCAGTGTTTCTTTCAACAAAATTAATTCGCTGGCGACGATGATGGTGGGAATTGGTCTGTAGCCGTATTTTTGTCCCAGGAATGCCTTAAACCATAGATTCTCATTATTTTGTGGATTTATTTGGAGTCAGCTCTGCCATAAAAAAGCGTTAACGTTAAATCAAAGTAGGAAAGGAAAACCAGGGATTGTCAATTGCAACCATCTAAGTTAAGAATACATTTAAATGCCTATGTACTGATAATAATATCCAAGTAGTAAGTATATAGTTAATTAAAAGTTTGAGTCTTCTTCATCTGTCCATCAAATAAAGCACATTTTGTCGATTTCGTTTCAAGTGAATGGTCAATGCCGAATTAATTTACGGTACCAGGTACAGACTCGATTTTTCTTTCCCTATTGATCGCATGGAAAATCCGCATGATAGCCGGACCGGGTGTGAAAATATGATTGCTGTCATGCTGACACACTGACTGAGCTCACATTGATTAATCTACTTCTGATTTCAGGCTGTGTGGGATGAACTCAGTCAAATCCTGGCATCCAATCGTTTATCAAATATGGATCCAGTCTGAAGTCCTCGTTATTGACGGGTCTGACTAATTAAGGCAGAAAAAAAAGATATGGGATTACCACAAAATTCGGCCCCATGGAAAGTCGTTGACAGTTAGCAATTTCTCGCATGCAAAGTTCCGTGGTCATATGATCATCAGTTGCTTCGTCACGGACACCCCATCTCATGTCCACGACCTAATCCAAATGTTTAGCTAACTGTATGCGTAAATGGGAACACAAAGTGTTCATGTACTTTATTTGTAAATTACCTGAAATTCCAAACCATGCTTTTCCCGACAATATTCCTTGATTTTTGGATACACCTCAGCCATAAGTGTATTTCTTTCCAGGGCAGTATCTAAAAATCCAATATTGTAATTCAAAATTGAAGAGATTTCATAGATTTTTTGATAATTTGACACCAAATTGGCAGCTGGTGCACACGGGTATTCAACAATGTGTTCTAAAATATTTGCTAATTCACGCCGAAATTTGCAGTTTAGATTGTCACTAAAAATTAATTACGAGTTTGTATGCCTATTGGCAATTCTTTTGTTCTGTCACGTACTAAAATTAAAAACAGTTCCAAGTGTTTCATGTTCATTTATGCATTAACAGTTTACAGTGTAAGCAGTAATCGAATTAACTCTTACCCGTAAATGTGGAGCTGGTGAAGATCCGGACGATCTTTGAGCTGACGGGTGGAAGTTCTTCCAAACAACCGGCAAACACTTTATCAATTGTTCTGTCATCCATCGTGAAGACAGTTATATTTTTTAGACCTCGTTTTCAATTCTTACAATGCATTGTAGTAGTAGCACAATTGCACACCAGTAAAGATCCCGTCATATTCGAATCATCCCAAATAATCTACTGCGGATTTCTTTGGGTCGCCGGTCGTAGTCGTACACGTATTGACACGGCGCGCTCCTGGTGATCACAGTGCAGTGAAGAAAGTTTGATTTGGGTTGAATTGGCGAATACTATGCACTTATCGATTTAACAATATGGTTACTTTTCAGAAGTATTTTTATCATCAAAGAAGTTCAAGCATAGACATCAATACATGCATTGGATTCGTCTTAACACGTAAAAAGCTCGCAGCAACTTGCAATGCTTAAATTGGTATTACTAAAATTTAGTCTTCAATTCGTTCGGTTCAGGTAACCTATATTTTCAGATTTTGATTACTAAATCAGAAAGCTCTCCTTAGGTTTGCAAAAGCTTGAAACACTAAAGCCGTTAAATTTGAAATTTCAAATTTTAAAATAATTTAATAAAATAAATGATAAATGCGCTTTCATTGCAAAAACCATATCATGCCTGGGTTTCCTGAAGATTTTGTAGTTTAAAAGCCATTCAAATTTTCATAAATATTGCAGCTGTATAAAAGGTTGTTGTTCCATGTACCTCTTACAGTACTCCAACAAGCTGCCAGCAGCTTTGGTTTAATCGTTTAATTTTGTAATGATTTTGGGCTTTTATATACATACAGGACAAGGCCAAGCAGGTATCGTTCGTATAATAAAATTTTAAAACAGTGCAATGTAATAACACGGGTATAGTTTAATTTCCACTTGCGGTTTACGCTGTTTTTTCAAATTGATTTATAGTTCACAAGGCCAAATGCCCTCAGAGAAATTCATCGTTTTAATTAATGCAATTCAAATTAAATTAAACCCAACTGAATGAAAACCCACTGTATTCGACTGAGGAGTCAGATGTAAAAACTAGGAGCAGAATGCCTTCCGTCGATTGAATGGCTGGTGGCAAGGATGGTCCGCAATATCTAAAAACGCAAAACAAATTAGAAACCCTCAAATAAAATCCACATACAAAGTAATTTCGATTTTCAACTTACTTTCCAACATTTGTAAAACTGGGGCCATCGCGATCAAGAACATTAATGTAGTCATAACTGCAGGACTCCAAATCCAATTTGGTGAATGTGAGTCTTGGGTTTAAGCCATTGTTTGGGTTGACAACAATGGTGACCAATTCACTGGATCTGTAGTTTCCACTGGCTGGGTATGAGACGGATCCAGATGTACCATTGTAATGGAAATGATTGTACAAGGAATCGGAGGTGTCACGGAATCCAGTTCCGTAGAATTCAAGGGAGAATCCAGTCCCTGAAACACCAGCCACACCGGCGCGGAAACTGACAAGGATGATTGGTCCACCGACCTTGATCTCCTCACTGGCACTGCAAGAATTGGAACAAAACACAATTCAACAAAAGCAAACTCAAAAGCTCAAATTTAGTCAAGAAATAGTATAATTGACTCACAGGACAACAGTCGTGGTAGTGGATCCATCACCGAGGACTTGTGTGATTGTAACAACATCTTCTGGGCGGAGACCACTTTCGGTGAATTTGACTCTCAGGTCGCTACGGTCAACTCGGACTGTCCAAACGCAGTGTTCGTTGTTGTTAAAGTCCTCACCCAATTTGTAGCTGATTCTGCCGGATGTTCCGGACAAAACACCACCACATCCCTCACCTAATGAATCCAATGATTTAAATTTATTCTCTTGAATTTTGTTATCCGACTTCTAACTTACGTTGCTCAACGAAGGTAGAGTTATCATCTGGTGGTGGGACTGCAATTAACAAAAGAATGTTAATTAAATTAACTGTAATGCGTCGTGTCACACTCAATTTAAAAAATCACGCACTCAGGACTGATTCGACCCACTCATTGTAGTAAGATGCCTCTGTGTAAACACCGGGGTAGCCCTCTCGAGCACATCCCTAAGATTAAATGTATTAAAGTCAATGGTTAATTGTTGCTCTGCTTGAAAATCTGGATACACTGATATCAACGTTGAAAGGGGTTAATATTGATGAGGATTATTTACCTGTCCCCAAGATACAATTCCGCAAAGAACTGGGCCATCTTCGGATTCGCAAGTCATGGGTCCACCGCTGTCCCCTTGGCAAGAGTCCTTTCCGGCTTCTCCACTGCAAATCATGGAATCCGTAATAGCGGATTGACCATAGGCTTGACGGCAAACTGCATCGGAAACAACTGGGACTTCCACCTTCATGAGTCTGGCGGGTGAGCTGCCTCCTTCGGACAAAGCACCCCAACCAGCAACGGTGCACCATTCTACAAATATTAGCAAATTTCTATAATACTTTGACATACAATTGCAAGAAAACTTGAGCACAATTGAATACATACGAGTTTCTGGGAATCCGTTTGGAGCCAACTTGAGTGGACCAACCCATTCGTTGAAAATGAATGGGGGGCTGACACGCATGAGAGCAATGTCATTTTCTCGTGCAGTTGGAGAGCTATAATAAAAGTACAATTATTAGATTAAACATTCTTAAAGATTATTCTGATAATTTGAAGCATGTGGTTAAATTATAAAAAGAAAAATAATAATTACAAAAGATTTGACTTAGTTACTTATGGTTTGGATGACGAACGATGGTGACGACTTGTCGCTTTTGTTCATGGTCATCTCCTTCGATGTTGATGTTGTGATCTCCAGCTGTTAAGGTGTAAGCTGAGGGAGAATTTGTGGCGCAATGAGCTGCGGTTACAACCCATTCCTCATTGTAGATTGACCCTCCGCAATAATGACTTCCTTGTCTCATGTCAACAATCCATGGGAATTCATAAGGGGTTGCCTCTACACCACCGACAATTCTGCCGGGGGCGGCATCCACGTGCCATGGTGGGTAGCTGGGCTTGGCTAAATTAAAATTTTAATTAATTAAGTTATTGCTACAACTATTTTAAAGCGCTTCATAGAAAGAAGGCTGATTGATAGTATTGCCAACAATTGAATCACAAAATTACTTAAACAATGCAATACAATTGATCACATTAGCTTACCCGCAATTGACGCGAAAACCAAGAAGAGTACAGCAATTTGGAATTTCATGATGAAAACCGTGTGGAATTGAGTGGCTCACACAAATGAGCTCCAACATCGTCTAAATTTTTGATCACGGGTATTTATACAATTCTGGGCTATGGGATAACATCAGTCAACGGTAAAACCGAAACGGCATATGTAAAACAGATAACGAATTGACGTTATTCCTGGCGGAGTGGATTCCATGAGTGTCGGAAATTCCCCATGCGGATTAATATGAGTTTCGGTGGACCAGTAGAATCGGGGCCTAGAAAAACTCAAGTAGTCAAACTTGGACTAACGTGGGGACAGATTACAAGCTTTAGAATTATTTTGCAGAATTAGCAAATCCTAAATTATCTAATGCAATGGCAAGGTTTCACTGTCCTTGTTATTGAATATAATATTATTTTTGTTATCGTATTTACTGATTTGGTTCGCTTTTGATGGGTGCTCAATTTTAAGCCACTAGGTGATTTCCGGACAGATTTGACAACTTTATCCACTTATTTTTACATGCACGTGTACGCATTTACTCATTAATAATTCAATGTACGCGTTAAATGGGATTTGAATTGAATGTAATAATTTCACTGGCACAGGATTGACCATTTAGGAAACCCAACGAGGTCAATGTGCTAGGCCAACAAAGACAAACCTTGACAAGACTCAATAGTATGAAATTAGTGTACAATTCTTCCTGAGTTCTTTCAATACTGGCAAATTTTATTTTCATATAAGGGAGTTGTTGAACTTAATTATACACAATGCACCCATTCATTTGTAATTCCTTGGTCCAATCTGGAACATGGCACAATCTGACCCATCTCAGGTCCAATTTTTTAAGGTTTTGGAGTTTACCAATTTCAATTGGAAATGAAGTAATGTTGTTAACCCTCAAATCCAAAAACATTAAAGCGGTTAAATTCCCGATTGAAGTTGGCAATTCTCGAATTTGATTGTTTCTGAGGTCAAAATGTGTCATATTTACTAGATTTCCAATGGAAATTGGTAAGCTTTGTAATACATTGTCTTGGAGTCTAAACTCGGGTAATGCTATCAGATTACCGATACTGTCAGGAAGAGCTGACAATTTATTATTCATTACGTAAAATTCTTGTCGCTTTGTCAAATTTCCAATAGATTTTGGAAGAATTGCAAGAAAATTATTGTACAATCTCAGTTCTATCAAACCCGTTAGATTCCCAATTGTATCTGGAAGCTCTGTCAACTTGTTGTCAGTTATATTGAGGTAAGTCAAATTACTTAAGTTTCCAATTGAGTCTGGAACTTCTCTTAACAAATTGTTGCTCATATATAAAAACTTGGTAAGATTTTTCAAAAACCCAATTGATTTCGGAAGCTCCAATAATTTGTTATGCGCAATATCCAGCGTGTGCAAATTGTCCAACATTCCAATCTCTTCCGATAAGGTGTCTAAATTGTTGTCAGCCAGATTTAAAATCTTCAATTTTCTCAACGTCCACAATGCAGCTGGAATAGAAGTGAGTTGATTGTGATACAAACTTAGAGTTTCCAATTGGTTCAAATTTCCGATTTCCTCAGGGATGTCCGAAATCTGATTTCTGTCCAGCCAGAGTTCCTTCAAGTCCTTACAACGAATTCCAAATATTGAAGTCGGAATTTTCACAATTTTCTTGCCATTGAGTTCTAATGTGGTTGCCCTATCCATCTTGTTCTCCTCAAATAGTTCTTCACCTTCTTCAGAAAATTGAATTGAATTCTTATCGGATCTAACATAAAAATACATACTCCGTTGTAGTCAATTTTTAAACATGTGCATCTCTGACAGCTAGCCACTTACGGGAGTTGTTTGACCATCACAGCAAGCAAATAGGTGATCACTAAATTATCTTGTCAGAATGAGCTCAAATCCAAATTAGAATTCTTATATCTTGCTTACTATGTTTTACCTACTCACAGATTGGTTACCTCTGTAGTGAATTGTGAAAAAACTAGAATGTGGACTTGGTTAAATCTGTTCTTCGCGGGAGAAACGGAGTGGATCCACAACTTTTACCTTGTACTTTTTTGCATTTATGTTGCAACTGCAAGCCGGTGCTGGTGGTCGTTGCCCGGTAGCTGTAGTTTAGTTCATTTAGTTTACCCATGGACACAAACCTAATATGCATTGCATTTGCAATGGGATGTTGTAAAAGTAACGCAATGCAAACGCGTCTTTTTCAACAAAAGCACCTGAAACGCCAAGGACACACCTTGTGCAATAAAATGTCAAGCAAATCGTTGATGGAATGTTAGGTTAATTAAATCGTCGGTTGATGTGTGACAATTGCTGACGCATGTTTGAAGTGCTTGCTTTAATTTAGTATTCACAATTGGAACTGTCTACAAGTTCAGTTCAGTAGCTTGTGGAGCTTATTCGGTATTCAGTCATGACAATTGCTGATTCCAAAATTATTGAAAAATCCAGACCCCGTCCCAACATTTCTCTTACAAAGCATTCATTCTGGTGCAAATTCCAACCTGCACCCCGCATGAGCATTTTAACTGTCGTGGAGTTCCAATGTCAAACAGTTTGTGCGTCAGTAATAACAATTTAACAATCGTCAGTAATAACATTACTATGAGCCAAAATTGGATTAAACTTTTACTGCCCAGAGCTAAAATAAATATGAAATCACTTAGCTTGGCCTTAAAAATTTAAGTACTCAAGCAAAACATGAATGCATACATATTTGTCAAAGAGGGATGTGAGCTTATCAAAGTTTATGAGTAATAAGGACAAGAAATTGACACACGTGGCCTTGGAAAACAAAAGTTTTCTATTTCAGCCTTGAAACCAATTCCAGGCAACTGACTGAAGAAGTTGTAAAATATGCCGTTAAATTTGAATGGTAAATATATGTAGCCAGATTTTATTTCTTCGACTCATTTGAATTACATGTACAAATTGAATCATCCTTTATATGCAAATCTTCCTTCCTGCCAGCTATTATACACGCCACATCTAGTCTTAATATAATATAATTTAAACAGACGTTTAATTCGGATTGTATTGGAATTGATTAATCCGTGGATGGAAGGGAATGATATTTGGCGTCCCCTGGGTGTCTCGGCCCCAAATCCCTCAAACCTGTAATTTGAGCCGTTAAATTCAAAACACAAGTTCCCCACTTGTAAACTTACCCATTTCACAACAGCACCGTCCACCCTCGACCTCTACCCCCAAACGAGTCCCATTGATTCAACTTACCAAATATTATTGTTGTCATTTTTTTTATTTTTCCTGGATTGGATTCTCCTGTGCCTGTGCTGTGACTTTTGTGATTACAACACAAATTAAATGGAAAAACTCGGCCTCGTTTGCATGGAGGAAGAGGACAAATCTATTTTATTAGCAACGGACACAATTGAGGACCGATTCCATGTAGAAACAAGACCATTTGCAAGGTAATAAGTTTGGAACTCTGCTTTTTTAATCAAATAGTATTTGACTTTTGAAGAATACGAAGAGTGATACTAATTAGTCCAGCCTAAATGTCATTGATTGCGCTTTTCACTTTTTATTTGCATGAGTCACCATCGACAATTTATTAACTAACTCTGACCCGGATCAGATACAATTCTTTCTGGAATATTCATTTATTGCTATTTCCAGAGGCAAGTTTTCTTCCGTTAAACGTGTGACTCATAAAGATGACGAGGATGATGTTTACGCAGCTAAATACATCCGAAAAAGACGCCGAGTTACTCCTGAAGAGGTAATTTTTATTTTGACTATACCCACTAAGGTGAAGTAGATACACCTTAATACCCACTATCAATACTCGTTGGCCAAATAACAATTTGATGTATTTCAGGTGTGGCACGAAGTCAGTATATTAAAGTTGTCGAATAATTGCCCATATATTATAAAATTGTATGAAGTGTTTGAAACTCCATTGGACACAATCCTGTTATTAGAAATGTAAGTAATTATAAATATCCTTTTGGTAGTACTTATTGCATGTTATAGTTAGATTTTGCACGTTACTTTTGAAGGACTTAGTTCAAGCAATTCACACGACACTCACTGTTCAAATTTTTAAAGTTATTAGCACACTTTAGTACGTTAAATCGAGTTTAGCCTGCTGCAAGAGTGAGAGTCGATCTGAATTATTTGCATATATAGATGTATTTTGAAGCACTTACAACTAGGGTAGTGGACATTTTTTCGAAATTGGATTAAGAACCAATTCCTCCCTGAATACACTTCTTGCTATATCTTTCCTTGTGACAACAATAGTACTTGCAAAGTCCGAGAAATCAACTGTTAAATGTTGTAAATAGAAATAAAATAAATTTTATTTTTCAGGGGACACGGAGGCGATCTCCAAACAATCTTGGACATACATGAATATATACAAGAGTCCATTTGTATAAACATGCTCCGGGACATACTTAACGGGCTGCTATTTTTACATTCAAATTGTATAGCTCATCTTGACATTAAACCACAAAATATAATCTTAAAAGGGACATATCCTAATTGTAATATAAAGCTTTGTGATTTCGGATTAAGTCGCTATCTGAGTGATTCAATAGAGGTAAGCATGTTTGTAAAGTACCGTTTTTCGTTCGGTCTACAATATAATTCTTTATTTCAGATCCGTGAATTGTACGGCACTCCAGAGTACATATCGCCAGAAGTATTAGACTACGAACCGTTAACGGTAAAAGTCGATTGTTGGGGTGTGGGTGTTTTAACTTATGTCCTGCTAACCGGTGAGTCAGCCATTACAACATCTATCTTTACTGCCACATTTAAGTAATAGTCAAGTAATAAGTTCTGCCACATTTAAGTAATAGTCAAGTAATAAGTTTGCTCTTTTCATCTAATGTAGGTATATCTCCATTCGGCAGCTACAACAAACAAGAAACATATTTAAACATAACCAAATTGTTATATTCGTTCCCTCCAAAATATTTTCATAATATATCACTCAGTGCAATTCAATTTATCAAGGGACTCCTGGTGATCAAGCCAAGGTTCGTTATACATTTTTGTTTTTGCATTTATTTTTGTTTGCAACAATAGTAATTGTGCAAAATTTTGGATTTGTAATACAAAATTAATTCGTATGCAGTGATCGTCTAACCATTGAAGAATGTCTAAAACACATGTGGCTTAACAATATTGAAGAGTCTAATCTTATTAAAATAAATTCGTATGAATCAAATAACAATAATTTTGAACTTGACGATGAAACTGAGAACGTTGAGTACTTATCACCACCACCTTATGAAGGTGAGCATTATTTTACTGTTTGCGAATTATATGTTGAAAGAGATGCTTTTAATTTAATCTTTGTGTGGATACTCACAAACTCCAGATCTGCATCTTCTAAACTTCATTTTTTTAATTTTTTTGCAGGGCCAAATCAGAATATAACCAAAGAAAAAAACAAACAACATTTCATTGGAAGTGCAGGAGAAAATTCAGTCTGCCGCGTGAATGAGATTGTCTCCGATTTATGTGAGAATGAGATTGGGTAGAGGGTAAAATGTAAAGTTGAACTGTAACGAATTAACTCAAGCTTTACACTGCTTAAATTTTTACATTATTTATTATACGCAAATATGCACATCTCATTGTGAGCTCGAATTAGGGCAAAAGTAGGATTTTATTCTCTGACACTTGTTGCCAATGCATGAAGAGAATATTAGTGAAATTTATACTTAAGGTGATGCCTATATCCATATTCCATCCTACCACCGGCTAGCAATCCTATTTTTGATACTAACAAGAATAGGGCAATTTTTACTTTCTTAGATTTGAAAATTGCAGTAATTGCACACAATGAATAAATCATTCCGGTTATAAACCTTTTGTTATTATTGTAAACTCGAATTGTTTTCAAAGATTTCATTTACTAATTGTGATTTATTGTTGTAGCAGCAGCGCAGGGGTAGTACGTGTGTAGTATTAAGTATATGAGAGAAATGGTTGCCCTCAATAACGTCCAAAGTTGAGCCCGATTTCTTTAATAGCTCAAAAATCAGTAAGGTAGGAACGCCAATAAATTGGCAACAATGATAAACTAATCCAAACAATTAGGCGATTTCGACTATTAAATGTGAGAGGTATTCCAGGAACTAAATTGAACACAGAAAGAACTGACTAGGGTATTTCAGAACTATTTTGGAATTGTGGACTAGGGCACACAACACATGTAAATAGGTTACTAGATTCTAGAACGCAGCAAATCAATCTCATTAAGCTGCCCTCACCTTCTCACCGAATATTATTAGGACCATTGGTAATTTGACTCGAGATCTGGGATAATTCCTGCTAATCATGTACCGTTTCGTCTTAACTGTTTCTATATTGGCAAATTGTTTTCATTCAAGGACCATTAACATGCAGTTCGGCTTAGTGTGTCACTTACATAATGATCAAACGGGAGTAATAGGGAATCTCCGGTCATGAAAGGTTATAAATAAGTTACAAGAGGAAACTGTCAAAACAAGCAATAAACAAACAAAAAATCATTTGACTCCACAAAAAAACTACATTCTGTAAGGTGCATCATGTCACAACAAACACTGCTATCTCTCGAATGATCCACGACATCCGGAATCCATTCTGCAATCTACTCTTTTTTCTTGGTCGATTCTGGTTTAGACTGCTCCCCAGCCTTCTGTGGATCACCAACAACTTTGGATCCGAATGCCCTTGAAATCGCATCAGCAAGACCACCCATGAACAAGGCACAAAATATATTCTCAAATGGAGCAAATGGATCGTGGATTCCAAGCAGAATTGAGGAAACCTACCATAAAATTGCAAAATAATGACCATGTCACACACACTTAAATTTACCTTACACAAATGACTTGAACCTCTGGCATTACCTTGAAATAAACGAAGAACACCACAATCCCAAAGTACAGCAAACTGTGTGGAGCCGAAATAAACTCTGATTTTTTGTCCAAAAGGAAAATTATTGATGCAGCAATGCAAGCTTTTGTTGCGCTAATGAAAATGAAAGGATGTCGTAAGCATTCATGTCAATTGATCACTAATAGCATTAATCTCAGTCAATAAAACTCACAATGCAGGTTGCAAAATCTCCATCGCATTTGGCGTCCATACTCCTCGAAGAAGTCTTTCAAAGATTTTCATGAAGTCCGCACCGTTTCCTAAATAATTAAAAAAATATAGTGCATGTTAATTGAACCATACATCCTTGTGGGTGCACTTAAAATGCTGGATGCACAAAATGCATTTCTTTGCTCTCATTAACAGCAATTTCTAAAATGGGAACAAGGCGGCCATGCATGCATTAATGCATATCGCACAAGGCTGGCACTGGGCCACTGGTAGTGTTAAAACTCAACTAGGTCCTACAGATGCAATTTTCTCGCTAGCTCTCAGAGGTGCGATGGTGGTGTAATGGTGAGCATAGTTGCCTTCCAAGCAGTTGATCCGGGTTCGATTCCCGGCCATCGCATCATAATTTTGCACATTTCATACCCGCGCTAATGCTTAACTACTGTGTTTTGAATGTGCTGCTTATATACTAATGACTCATCTGTGAATATGTGGGTTCAGGCAAGGTCGCACGTCGCACAATAGTGCGCTATTGACAAGCTATCATTGCAAACAATTATGTATGCGTATTTTTCGTATAATTTTATCCTAACTATTAACTATACTAAACAATCTACATATATTTTCAAACCCCTGTCTATTTTGTAACACAGTATTTAGGACTGAATTTAGTATTTAGGCTGTCAGTCATATAATAAGAATGATTCTTCTAACAACTCCATGGTCAAAAATTTCTAACCTCTCCAATCATTTCAGCAAGCTGATTCAACTTTAAAAAACTTGACTAACCTTTTACTGTTCCAACAATGAGAGCAATCAGATAACCATTCGGAAATACTTTCAAGGCATGAGTCACACCATCGTGTACCTTCTTCGTTCTGTTCAAAACCATTGTAGATCATATGGTATGATTTTGACAGTTTATGACATTAATATGAACCTTACCTGTAAATCTCCTTCATAATACTAAAAACCAATTTGACCGGCAGAAATTTGCCAATTTTGTAAGCGATGTCGAATGGGCAGTAGAATATAAAATACCTGAAACCACAAGCAAGCAAAACCTTAGGCCAAGTCAGGGACAACAAATAATTCAGTTTTCTGATAAATAAATGCGCATACCAAACAGCACTGTAGAGCAAAAGAGTTTGATTTGTTTTGAGAGGTGCAAGAATTGGTTCACCAAGAAAGAAATTGGCAAGGATTGCTCCAGAATATATTGTCAGCATGGACGACAACCAAGTTGCCAATGGATGTTTGCGTGAGAATGTCACACCGCCTGGAATTAACGACAAATATACAAGTAAATAAAATTGGAATTAGTTTCGCGGGGTGCATCTTGGGTCGTTAGTCTGAGGTGCTAACCTGTGCCTAGGTCTTCTCTGACATGGAGACAGCACAGGGTGGCATGAGCAATGTCAAAGAATGGAAACATCTTTAATTTGGTCACTTGATTTGACACATCGAGAAACAGTTCCGGATCCATCTTCACTCGTTATTTCAAATCTCCGCTCTGGTAAACAGTCGCCAAATGAACACCTTGATTAACGACACCTACTTATAGGCTAGAAGGTTTATTTTACCAATTGGAGTTGAAAGTGTAGCAAATTTTCAGAATAGCAAAGTAATTAACATAAACGCTCTCAGTTAAGGAACGCACAAGCGGAGTCTAATTTCAATTGGCAAAGATAAGATAGCGTGGGACAGGAAGGAGCGGGTTAATATTACTCGCGAAAGGGCAAACCTCTTAATTTGCAGACTACTGCAGACGACCGACTGCCCCAAAATTAAACTAACCCCAAGAGCTTAATCTTGCACATTGTTTACAAAAAATGTGTCTAAAATTCAAATATTGCAATGAACACTGCTGAAAAGAGACATTAAAAAACTATAAAGAGAAAACACCTTCAAATAAATTCCATTTCAAAAGTTTTCAGGTGCATCTCAAAAGGACTTTTGTCATAAGCTAAAATGAAAGTGTCCTCGTTTCAGAAAGTTAATCTAGAAATTATATAGACTGATTTCATTGGGTTTGCTAACTTTTCTCATTTTGAAAATTGAAATATCAACTAAGTAGTTATGAACTGTGCATTTCTGGCAGTAAGAGAACGCCACTAAACTGATTACGATTACCTCACAGTAGTCGCAGCACCGCCAAACCAACACCGGATTCGAAAATAAGTTAAGCCTTCAAATCCGTGTTCAACTAATCAAATTAATTGTTACACAATCCTGAGAATTGTCGTCGGCGTGGTCCTTCTGCTCCGTCGAATGCGAACAAATGGAATGGCAAAGTATTTCAGAGTATGTACTCTCACTACACCCGTACTCTAGTATAATGACTAGACACGTACGTAACCGTCCGTAGGATACCCGGGCCGGGAGTTTTTTCTCTGGCTCTAATCTAAATAAAGACCGAATGTTAAAGTCCTTGTCTTGTTCTACGGACTCTGTGTCCCTTTCTTTAGATTTTGTCTTTGAACGAATACACATGCAATTCTGTCTACACACACAAAATGTATCAAGTGGATCTCCCGTCCCGGTTTTATTTCATCATCGAAATGGGTCATGCATAGATTATATAGTAAGGCAAACATCGCCAATAATGCAAGAAGTGTTGTGCAATCAAAGAATAATAGACTCGTTTGCAAGCAATAATTGGAAATAACAATAGCAAATATTAAGCTCAGGAATAATACAAATTGGATGCAGGACGTACAAGGAAGTATTTGCATTAATTTAATTGTGCACTGCCTGGCCCCCTGAAATTGTGGAGTTAGAACTCAACTTGTAAAAATATTTTCTACGCAAATTCAATATGTACTTTTTATTCACGCATTTAAATCAAAAACAAATTACGTATTGCTACAGTACTAAGTACAACACTGGATAACTATGCAAAATCGTTAAGAGTTTTCGTCCACCAAAAATTAAAATTCCAATGGATTTATTTAAATATGTTTTACTATTACATACAAACTTACAGTTTGTAGAACTTGACTGCAACTGCAGAATTTGTACCAGCAAAGGGCAAGCATTTTAAATAATTTGGTAGATAAAGACAAGTTTATAGTTTGCCCGCAAAGGCATACATTATAGAAATTTATCTTTTTTGGAAGAATTCTAAAGATCAGCCAGACTAGATATCTATTACATTACAATTACCAAGTCGAATTAAAAAGATGTCTACGTTTCACACGATTTGCTAGCTAGGCACCCACAATGCGCCAAACAGTAAAATTTAATTGTTATTTACACAATCGGATCCTTCGTTTCATTTCAAATCTGATCCCGCGCCGCCTTCTTCCTTCCCGAATTAGTTAATCAACTTTTTACACAAACTCCTAATTACTAGAATTGTACGAGTAATAAATATGAATGATTTCATGCAGTCTTATTAAAGTAGAATTAGGTTTTTGAATGTCTAATGTACTATGTACTAATGTGCACAACTACTTTTAGTCAAGCCCTTGACTTGATCCCAGTCCAAAAAAGGAAGAACAATGTTTCAACATCCGCAGATTTATATTGGCAAGTATATAATATGTCCTCAATATACACATTAAAACTCCCTAAAGGTAATCTCGTGCTGAGTAGAAATAAAGCAAAACACGTCTCACATGAAATTACATGTACACAAACTTGTTAAAAAAAAGTAAGTTATAAAAGCGCAAGTAACAACATTATCAGTAATTACAAGTCTGAGAATTATTTTCTTTTCAAAAGTTAAAATTAACACTAGGAAATTCTTTGAGGACTAGCACATCTAGCGATAATTTATCTTGAATGGATCCAATTAACACCAAAAACACGCATTCAATCTAAATCACAAAAAGGCCATTTTCACAATCAGGTGGAATTCAGATTTTAGAATTAGCATCCCTCTCATTCGGATTTGAGGTGCTGCGCCCAGGACTTGGGCTTTTACTTTTCCGTTTTCGTCGCCCATCCGCACTCGACAGCTCTGCCGTCGATGAGGACGCTAACTCCGTGCTCACTAAATGTGAAGGAACCGAAGGTTTTTTGACCACCTGGGGTTTAACTTTAACCTGTGGTTTAGCAACTCCAACTTTCCCTTCAAACCTTTCAAATAAATTGACAGCATTTCCTCCAGAACTTTTCCCGGACTCCTCAGGGATCGGTTGAGTATCCAATAATCCTCCAGTTTTCCCAGCTAAAGGATTTTTATGATTTTTCTTCAAGGTGCATTGATTTTGTTTAGCAAAGCATTCAGCAGCCGTCATGTTGGCATTTTCTGGGCTTTCCAGTAAACTCCCAACCGGACTGACTGAACCGGATGACCCTGGGGAATAAGCCCCGCTTCCGCCACTTACAGTCTCTACAGCATTTGGTAAAGGTAAATCCATGACTAAGTCCGGTGTGTGCCCTGGTCCAAAGCGTGACCTCATTTCCCAGAATTGAATATTATTTCGGAAGTTTGGTTTTTCCCGTGCATCAATATCTTCGGATTTGGATTTACTGTGGGACACTGTCAGTTTTGTTGAAGGAGGGCCTGCGGAGGGGTTTGCTCCCGTAGTTGTATTCACGGTCTTCAGTGGCTCAGATGGTCCATCCCAACTTTTTGTCTTCCCGTGACATTTGAAGTAGTCTTGGCCTTGACCTTTGTCATATGACAATGACATGGGAGGTGCATCATCGTTGTCCACTGAGCAAGGGGTTGTAAATGACATGTTCACTGTCATTGTTGCCGAACCATCATGGGAATCTGGGGGTGGAAGAATTATATTCATATCGTTGCTCAGTTCAGTTGGAATAATCGTGGTTTGTGCAGAAGTGGAGGAAAAATAATCTTCAGTTGAAGTTGGTGGATCACTGTTTTCTGGTGGTGGGATTAGCGTCAGGTTTGGTAGATTCGTTTGCAATTCAGTCTGAGATTGTGGTGTCTCCTGAAAATCAAAGATATGGTAAAAGGAAAGCTGAGTTTTGTAAGTTCAACGAAATTGGTTTGGTTTTATTCAACAAACCGCCAAACAAAAACAGCAAAAAAAATCAAGATAAAGTAGATTAGAAAATCAAGACTTAACATTGGGCTTGAACAATAGGAACTAACAAGACAATAAAATAATGTAACATAGCACACCAAATTGTAACGAATGAATAGCACCAAAGCAAAATTCGTACTTAAATCCCAAATAAGGAACAATACATTCACAGTACAACATAAGTGCACCAGCATACATCTGCATAAATTTTTCTAATATTCAAAAATAATTTTAGCAAAAAAATAAACTTATTGTGTAGACAGTTCCATTAAGTCACGACCCTACCAAATTATCAAATCGTTTTAGAAAAAAATGGCTTGTAGCAAATGTCCGACAGTCAACTTTGTATGGAGGGAATATATTTTTAAGATTTGCTAACTGCAGCGAACTCTAAATTCTGTATTATTTTATTAGAAAACGATATTTAGTTTGGGTACTGTTAAACAAGGTGTGTCGGGTCCGTCGTACTTTGGCAAAATGGATTTGCCATTTTCTTAAACTGTCTGCTGCCATGTCGAGAGAGAGTCAAGTCAAATTTGGTTCAGGTCTGTCAGAGTCGTGTCGTTTTCGCTTGGTCCAATTTCCACGCCAACTAGTACAGTACAGTAAAAAATTTGAGTCAAGTGATCCTGACGCTACTAAATAATCGCATATAGTGCTAAAGAAAAAATCAGATTTGCAAAAGCAACAAAAAAAAATCAAGAATGGGCGCTTTTGTCAATTTATCGCCTGTAGAACAGAACAATGTGTTTGCGAGAATGAGGAAAAATGCTACACAGCAGTTTCAAGTACCTCCTCCAGTAGTGCCTCATTCCAAATTGGAGAATTCAGATGAAAATTCCGTTCATCGGAAACAGACAAAGATCGTTGGTGCTGTGCTTGACAATTATTCGAATTCGTTGTAGTTGAACACTGACCATGATCACGACTGTGTCCAGTTGGAGTAGAGATAGTACGAGAAATACATTTCCCAGATGGCCAGGACGGTTCCTTTTCCATTGGTCCAAATTCGGATGGACTTTCAGGAGATGTTGAGGACGCCAGGGATTCCCCAGAAACAGCTAAAAGAGATTGCGGAGATGATGGCGTTTTGACGTACAAAAGCCGTCGGTCTCCGTGTAGGGATGGAGATAGGGTCATTGACAGTGCCTTTGGTTGAGTTGACAGGAATGAATCACTGGAGGTTCGAGCTCGATGATGAGCACCAGTATCTTCCTTCATTGAATTGGCTGAGTCATGACGATCGCGATCTTCATCACTTTACAAGACAAATGATCGGAATTGAATAGATTTGAAGACCAATTTGAGCATAAAATGTATTTCTAAATTACCGTATCTTTAGCATAATATATTTATCTGGGACCAAGCCATCCATTCCATTCACCGATCCTTTCCACCAGTCTCCTGACACTTGAGAATAAAGGGTAATGTTGTCACCCTTCTTGAAGCTCACTTCTCGTTTTGATCTTGCCGAAAAATCAAATTGAGCTAGGGCTTCCAAAAATTCTGACTCTGGAAAATTTAAGTTAAAGTTGGTTTAATATTGTGAACAACTTCCGTAGGTCTTTTTCCCTTTAAATCACAGATTGAGAATCAATTAAAATAGTACAAGTATTGTACTTATACGATAAAACGCGAAAAGCTGAGAAAGCCGAAGAATGAACCACAAATTATAAGCAAAAAATAAATCATAAACAAATTAAACCTCACTTTGAAATATGTGTAAACTGATGTCGCGGTCTCTTAGAAATACAGAATCTGAAAATACAAATCAAATAACTCAAAAATAATATACAATCTAATTACAAAAACTAACAGAAAATAAAAACACAAATCACATGTGCAATATGTCGAGACAAACCGGCTTACCATCTTCTGAAGGACAAATTTCAGAGTCCAGTTCGTCTTGAGATTGGTCCAATGGAGCATCTCCAACATCTCTGCACAAGCAGTAACAAATTATTTAGTAACAAATTGTTTCAAAAAACCCTCAATTGAAATCACTTTTTCGGTTGTGATTTTACAGAACACTCACCCCTCATCAATCTCCTTGCTAATGTATTTTTCGTAAACAACACCACCATCAACCGGAAAAATTTCTTCCGCATAAATGATGACATGTTTGATGAGATCATTTACCAAATTTTGATACTGAACCTGTAATTCAACGACATCCCCGCTAGTTAGATTTGCCCCATTACATAACTATTCCAAGGATATCACCGCCCGTTGGAACGCAACAGCACACGTGAGGAGGAGCAGATAAGATCCGTCGATAATCGGACACAATTCCGAAGGAGACAAAGGAGAAACATGCAGCAACACAAAAAGAGTGAACGAGAAAACAAAGAAAAAATAAATGATTAATGTTAGGAGGATGAGCCATGCAAATTTTAACTAAATTAGGTATTTGGGAAACTCAGAACAGAACAGATTAGTAGTGGGCGGGAGAATTAGATTTAAGGCAATGACTGAAAACTTAAACTTGAAATTAGTTTAAACAATAATTAGTTAACACGAATAACAGATAAGCGTCAATGTTAAATCACAAATATTCCAAATCAGATTGAAAACTTAAAAATCACACGTTTTCCCATTAGAGTAGATTAAACAGTTAAACGTTAATGTTCTGGATGCAATCTGGGCTCAAGTAATGCAATGTACAATGAGCGCACCTGATCCTTATCTTCTGGTACAGGGACTAAAGTTGGTCCAAAACATATAGCAATGTTGTATGGGTCCATCATGTTTTCATCGCTGTACTCGGACAGGCTGCAAAAAAGCAAATTATGTGGTAACTCTTCCCAAGACCGAGTCACTAATGGAATTAGTAATAATTTCCTTACTGATTCAGGAAAGCGAACAAGTAGCGAAGCACGACAAAGACTGACCGCGGCAGCGATTTAACCAGATCGCGCATTTTCGCAATAAATATGTGCTTGGACTCTAATTCTGAAAATTACAAAATACGTGGTGAGGTTTGGTAGTGTCCTGTGAACCAAGGTACACCAGCGCACAACTTACGGGCGAGTTCCATAAACTGTTCAAAGTAGACAATAGGAAAAAGTGGTTCTCTGAGTTCTCTCAAGTACAATTTCAAGAGACCAGCCACGCTATTGATATCCGAAGCATCACTCATATCCGCCAGTGGGTCTTCACCCCTTTCGAACGAATCCTTAAAATTATTAATCTCGACCTGTGAGCCGGACACCCGAAAAATTCCTTGGTGATGGAGTCCTAGTCAACGAAATTTCAATTACTCTTCCTTTCTGTACAGCAAATATGTAAACTAGCCAAGTGGTTCCACTTACCAAAAAGATTAATGACTCGAATACTACTTTTCAAGACAATCGGAATGTCCTGATTTGTTGCTTCAAGGTATTCTTCTAAACTCCCCCCGAAAAGGCGGGGATTCCCGGAGCTTTGTAATTGACCAATTCGCTTTCTTCTCGTTTTCCGTGGAGGTTGTGGTCCCGCTGATTATCAAAAAGCCGAAGGTCAATTTGCATATTCAAACTCAAGTTGATAATTATTCCTAGTAAACCAACCTGCAAGAGTTTGTGCCAAGGCTGGAGAGGATCCACCCTGGTCAGTCTCACCCAAAACTTTACGAATGTGGTCGTATTTTGCTTGCAGTCTTTGAATTCGATTTGTGCCGAGCATGTAATCTCGAAATTTCTGAGTAAATCCACAAATATGTATGTATTAAGCTTTTTGCATTTCACACAAATTGTAAAAACACTTACAGACAAATGGAATTCGTCAGTTTCATGGCGATCCGCCCGCAGTTTGACAGTAAGGGTTTCTGGCTGCTTTGCCACCGGCTTGCTCGTATCAATAAAATACTGTTCTGTATCATAGTCTTTAGCAGTTAACATGTCCAGAAGGGAACTTTCAGCCGTTTCCAAAGTTTTCCAAAGTTCGTCCGACTCAATTCTCAAAGACTCGAGTCGTCGATGGAGTTGAATGAGTCTTTGTTCCAGTTCTTGACGAATGAAACCCGTAGCCTCTAATTCCCCTGGCTCACTTGTGTCAATCTTTTCAACAGAAACACATTCCATTAATTTCGGTGTCTGGAAACGTGAACAGATACAACTAGACTAGATCGTCTCGGCACAACTCTTACCTCATCTCCTTTCAAAGTGGCTGGTTGAAATTCGAATTTCTTTGGCATTACAAAAGCAGAGTTGTTTGCTTCCAAAAATTTTTGTTTGTCAAGTCGAGAGTCGAGGGAATTGATGCATTTGGACAAGCTGTCCATATTTGAGCGTAAAGATATTCTCATCTGTTCTTGTGTAGAGAGATACACGTTGAGGGCCCGTGCCACACATTGGTAGTAGCCTAGATCCATGCACTAAAAAGTAAAAAAAAATATTTAAAAAAAGCTCAAATTTTAGATTATAGTTTTGACTCAAAGTTGGCTAACCTCAATGAGATCCGACAGATCGTCAACGAAATATTTTTGAACCGCGGCATTCGCAGCATCCATGCATAGAATGTACTCATTCTTAGCTTTCAGAGCTTTGAATCGTGCATCCGTGTACTTATTTCTCCGCTATTTCGTTTGCAAATATTTAAAACCCATTTTACCTTAGTTAAAATATTCTACTACAAACGCTGACAAACCTTTTGAATTTCTTTATCCACAAGTCGGATTTTCTTGGACCTTTCCATTTTCTCCTTCGGAATGGCCAACTCTAGTTTGGCTTTTTGAGCCTCCACAACCCGTAATTTCGCCTCTGCTTGTTTGGATTCGGATTGGTAGGTATGAAATGTTTTTGTGGAAGTGTGCAGTTCATGGAGAACTTTGAGGAGTTCCTCATGGGCTTCAATTCCCACTTCCTTACACTGTTTGCAAAAAAATTGCCATTTAATTTTAATTTTTATTTTCCTCCAGAATCATAATTCTTTTCACCCTTGAGAATTGAAGTGCTACGCCATGCACCTTATAGGTTTAACCAAAATCCATACCTGTTTGTATACCCGTTGTAAATCTTCCGTGACATAAGAGAGTCGAGTTGTGACTTGTGTGTTGTAAATCTCTGACAAAATTGCATGTTCCTGACTCTGTTTCCTTGTCTCAGAATATCAATTTAGACCAACAGTTTGTGGCTGAGAATAAATGCAATTGATCCCGCCTGCAAAGAAATTGAGCCAATTATTTTTAATTTAGTTTCCAGAGCTCTTCTCTTTTATCTGTTCAATGGCCCTATACTTCCCAACTTTGGCACAAGTACATTGTTTTTGCCAATTCTTGTGATTTATCCTGTCTTTTCCTGATTAATCCAATTTATCTGAACCCGAAGGGACTCATTTACCTTCCGCCTGTTCCTTTCCTAACTGCCATTGTTATTATACCTCAGACTCACTCCCATTAAATCCAAGACAGAAGGAAACAATTCTTTGTTACTTTGATTGTTATAATTGTCATAAATCTCAGAAATGAGGATCATGTGCCATCCCTTTCTCTGATTTCAGTTACATTATTATTAATTCACTTACTTTTGCTTGAGTTCCTTTTGTCTGAGCGATAATGATTTGGCCAATTTGTCTAAACTTTTGCTACATTCTAATTCAACTTCTGCTCGTTTGCGAAAAAAGTCTTGCAATTCTCCTGTGAGAGCAACTTGGGTTTCAACTCTCGAGTCCAAACTTCTTAATTGTTCTTGGAGTTGGAATCGGAGATCTGAAAATTAAAAGAATACAATGTCGCCATTAATACTTAATACAAATTATAAGTTTGCTTCCTTCGTATAAAATTTCACTGTTTGTGGTAGTTGCCTGTGTCAAATCTCATTCTACAAACTACCCTAAACATTGCCATTAATTTCCCAAATGCAGGAGTCTACACCCGAATTCGGTTTAGTAACATAGAAGAGGAATCTTCCACCCATCATTTCCTTCCCCCAATTTCCCCTCGTGTTTCTACAAGCCCAGACTCCTCTAAGTGCATGTTTACGATCCGACCAAACTCAAGGAAGCAACGGAAATGAAATCGACCAAATTACCATCGCCTCGTCATCATTTTACCCTCTGTTACACTCCAATGTTCAAAAATCCATCCAAGGAGGAAG
>JAAXYW010000446.1:0-37409 GCA_036851895.1 Orthonychiurus folsomi | reverse complement strand
TATTTGATAGATGCCGACTAAGTTTGATGTTTCTTCTTTCTCTTTGTGATTGCAAATTATCTGACCAATCTTTTTTCCTGGAATGTAGCCAAAGTTGCAATTTAATGTCCGGCGAAGGTAATTTTTACTTCATTTGCTACAAAATGTAAAAACTTAGCCGTTTGGAATTGGAAGGAAAGACGGTGAAGGAAAGGGGAGACCGGGGATCCGAAAGCAAAATGATTTAAGAATTATGTGAAATCAATGAAAAGGTAATTTCAAATCTCGAAGGGGTACTCTTCCTCAAAGCCTCATGTTCTCTAGAAGCCGGAGCCCAAAATACAAATCCAAAAACTTCCAGACTCCACCGCCTGAATACAATGTACGTAGTATCCGTCCCGTCCAAGAGGAGAATGCCTTATTACAAGAACGAAGCTATTATTTCGATTGCCTGCGCGCGATTGTTTTCCGGTATATTTTAGGATCAATGTGACAAGTCTCTGGTTCCTTCTCTTTTCCAAGATAAGAAAAATCAATGCACACAATTGATCGTCGTCAACCGGTCTCCTTACTTTATACTACCACTTCCCTAGCCCCTACTTACCCTTTCATACACTGCCTAATCTACTTTTACTTCACCTTCCCATTCAAATCTTATCTGATTCAAAATAATCCAGAAATTTTTGTGGCTCTGAACAATACCCAACCTTCCTGGACGTCAAACTAACTACAAATAAATACAAAATTTCTTTGTTAAAAAATATAAAATCCAACGGAGATGAAACAACTACGTTACATTTGTGTGAACCTTGCAAGTTGCAAGCATGTAGCGCGGGAAAACGAGGATTGCATTGATTTTATGGCAGGGCGAGTGGAACATATCTTAATTATGGATCTCACAAATTAATCGTATTGCGCGGAACTGGACTCCGTGCCCTCCGCTCTCAAACAAATTCATTCGCTGAGTCATTCGGAACACAATCGCCCCATGCTTTAAATTCAGGTCACAGAAACCAATTCAGACGCTAATGTCCTCGCCGTAGATTGAATGACGTACGGAGAAAGGTTATATTGCTGGACGTTTGCTTTCAATTCTGAGTAAAATGTGATGTAAATTTACCAAGAACCCTGACGTGTTGTCCAGCAAACATCTGAATCGGACAGTGAAGGAGCGCTCGAGGAAGTGGCAGTGGTCTGGAGTGTGAACGGTTTCCTGGAGTGAGATCCCGGAGAGTTCTGACGGGAAAAATGCATTCCACATCTGGAAAAGAGAAAAGGTTGAAATGATAGCAATGATTTACATGCATATACAGATGAGTTACCAATATTAATGTTTTGTTTTTAACCTCAATATTATGTAACTGGAAAGATGTATAACTGTATACTGTGTCATTAGTGGCAGTACTAAAAGTTGTATTCTTCTAGTCGCAGCACATATGGAGTAAAACAGGGGTTTTGATTTGTGGGAAATAATTTGCGTGGACAGTGGTATGAGTGGTACTTCTGTCAACGCGTATTTCACTATTTTTTTTCCTATGTGCTTTAGACAGATCTCTAGTTGCAGCAGATTCCTTTAGCACATTATCACTAATTTATTTTATTTTTCACTTACCAATTGTCTTTGAAGTTCCTCGCGATCCTCGGAATGGACCAATTCATACACTGACTGGTGGACGATGTCCGACTGTATGGATTTAAAATAATTCAAAACAATTTAGTTAAAATCCAAATGCAATTTAATGAAGAATTGAATTAAACCGCTTTATTTTAGCGCGAGTTGTGTGTGTGCACGTGAATGATCACGAGTCTTTTCGCGTCTTCGCTATACCAGTTGAACATGCGATGTCTTTAGTTATTTTCAATTGTCGTATCTTAAAGCATTCCATTGGTTTTCGTGAGGCTGGACTGGCTCTCGTGTTCGTTTTAACGTTTACCCTTGACATTGGAGCGCATAAGTCAGGGTAGTGCTGCCTTGGCATGCAATTTTTGACACCCATTCATTTTTAACAGATTTGCGCACGCACGGCCAATGAACTTGGCTCTAACGTTCCTCCTGGAGCCTTTATTTACCAATTTCGTGTGCTAATTCTTAGTGCTCGTGATTTAGGTGTGTGGGAAAAGTGGAGCTTATAGCTTATTTTCGACTGCTTAAATAATATAGGAATTTACGACATTTCATTTACAGCGTGCATTTAGTTGCCCCATACAAAGTGTCATCATGATTTGTAACGCATGCGAATGGGGATGGGACGGAACATCCACAGATCCCTTGGGTTTGGATTCTGCTGAGACTCGTCAGATTGGATTGAAATGACGGAAGGCGTTTCCAAAGTTGAGAAGGGGCTATAAATCAGGACGGACAGACTCCGTCTCCGTTGGGTCGTCAGGTTTCCATTTGTCGGATTGAGAGATGAAACCCATGTTACGTTTTATTTCCTATTAGTTTCCAGTCCGATGAATATTTCGTTTTAGACTTTTAAGGTGACTGCATGGGGTTTCCCGTGCATACGAATACGACTTATTAAGGCATGGATAACCGAAGGGGGCACAAACTTTGCTCCAGTCAATATAAAAATGCCAACATAAATTCCTTTCTCGCCATGTTCAACTTGAACATGCTGGGAGAAACCAATTCATGTCTTTTCTGCTAACAAGTTCAATCCCAGGGTACACATCTCTGGTATTTACATTATACAGAATCCAATCATTCGCTTTACCTGATGAAATCCAAGGTAGCTCTCGATGCTGTGAGTTGCAAAAAATACTTCTCCGTCACAAGTTAGGATTAGAAGGAATCCGTTCAAGGCCTGGAAAATATAAAACAAAACAAAATGTTACATCAACATGTAACAAATCCATTCTCCAAGGGAGGTTAGAACTCTTGAAAAAGTATATAAATCCTGTGATCTTTACTTTGTTATTTAAATTGTGTATTTCGTCCCAGCGCTTCTTAAGGCAAGGATCATGCGTATACGTATGTCTTCACTTGGGATTTACAAATTCAAATTTTTCTTCCAAGTATTCATATACTCCATCATTTTTCATCCCTTTGAAAAACACAACCCGAAGGAAAAAGTAAACAAAGGAATCATGGCCATAGTGAAGACAAATATCCCTTAGATTTTCTGTAAACCTGAAAACTGTGAGCATGATCTCGGCGGCAAGTAATATGCATGGATATGGATTTGAGGTGTTATTCTTCCTTCCTCAGACGGGGGGAATGAAGGTGGAATTGCCATCATTGCCGAAACGAAATAAAAGGGAGAAGAAAGGAGAGTCAGGGAGAGGTGGAAGGGAAAAAAACAAAGGGTCTTTGTAGCTACTACGACACCTGATTTATTGAGCGAATTTGTACCTGCCATCCGTTCCCATTATTCATCAGACAGCAGCCCCATATAAATAACAAAACTTTATTAAACATTTTCCCTTTAAGCTAACCTTAGCTTAACTCTCTCCAGAGAGTAAAGGATATACATGCGAAACCTGAAACCATGGGTCCATTTCCACTCACACAATCGACTCCGTATAGTACACTAACACTTTTTTAAAGCTTTTACTTTCAAATCCAGACAGGCTCAATGTACAGCCGAGGGGTCTAAGGGCCTCTCCTTTTCGGCTTCATTAAACTCTCATTATGCACTCTCTCAATTATTTAAAAAATATACTCATAGAGTGCCACATTAACCAAAATTTAATATTTTCTTAAATACGAAAAATTAATTGTCGTCATCAAAGCACCCTACCTAATAAGCGGATTTGTCATTCCTCAAATCAGTAAAATATTGACAACTTGTTCACGACAAACAAACGTGTTCTGCACGAAACTCATAACTCCTCATGTTCACATGTAATTGAATTAACGGGTCATTTACATGGGAAATAAATAATTAATTGCCAGGAATGCGAAGAACGTGCCGGAGAATTGAAAGCGCTATTTGTTTTCATTTTTTGCTGTAATCAATACCGTACATTTCGCCAAAGAGCAATTTGTAAAAGAGCAAACACAATGTCTATGCTAACTTCAGCAAATATTGGAAATTCCACACAGCAACAATTTTGCCAAAACCAAATTAGTTATTTGAGCTATTCCCCACAAAACTTCTTACAGCTAATTGGCTTCCACTTCCAAGAAGAACAAGAAACTGAAGTTTCCCAATTAGTCTCCAGAAAAATATCACATCCTCATTGTATGGAGCAACCCAACTTTTAATCCTGATGAAATAGAAATGAATCTGGAAATGTTGGCACGCGAAGGAGGACTCGAAGATTACCAAAATAAAGCCGAAGGATGTGGGGGAAAAGAAATGAAGGGAATTTCTTGTCTGATGAGAAAAGTTTGAGAAGATTAGCAAGGGCTACGGAAGAATAGGCTTTTCCCCTTTGCACAGCTTATTATTTCTATTTTCTTCACAAAGAAATTTAGAGTTACCGTCCGCGACACTATCCTAGAAATCCAAATGGACTTCAACAAAAATTTTACCGGTTTGAATAAAAATGTATTTCCTTTCCCTTCTTCGAGTCTTTTCCTGCAATATTCGGAGTGTCACTTTGGCACATGCATTAATGCATCTCGCCACTCGGATTAGAAAATGATGTAGTGAAGAATTCTGTTTCAATTCACTTAAGCTGATGGGGAATTGACATGCAATCCGCTGGTTTCTAGAATAGGAAATGCACGGAGCAGGGAGGAATCCTGAATCCAATGGAAGGGAGTCCAGAAAAAAACCGGGCAATATGCCAGTTCGATGCACTCTGTCACAGTACTTTGCTTCGCTTACCCCTCTTGGAAATAGTTAGTTTATTTCATTGAAATTGAAAGTGTAGTCATCTTTACACAGAGGGTAGACTTTCCTTAACTAATTAATTAATTACCTGAAGAAACAGCTCTCCGTCCAAAGGTGTGTGATCGTACGCCATGAGATCACGATTCCGGAACTCCGTACTCGCCTCATCCTTCTCTCGTACCATGGACACTAGATCAAAAAAAGAAAAATCCATAAGCTAAAGTTTCCAGTAAAATTTAAGGTTTAACTTTGCCGAATGTGATTGTAAATGGAATGCTGGACCATAATCCAAATAGGCGTGTAGTTCAGCCTGCCACTCCTCCCATGTAGAAAAAATCCTTTAATCAGACGGGACGGAAGATGGAATCAAATGGGAAATGGGATGGGGATAAAACTTGAGAAGAGAATTCGAGAGCCTATCAAAGCGTGAGAAACCCTTCATCATCTTCACAGACTCAATGATGAACCGAATCAACTTGGGATCCTCATACCCTCATGTACATATTCAAATGGTCTGAGGCGCTAAATCTCACTCTCAATTTTCTTCGGGAATCCTATAGAAAAATTTCAAAACTTCCCTTCCAGGCAAAGTAGCTTGCTATAGTGCAGATGTTCAATCATTTCTACGTGTAATTTAAATAATTTGAATGCCCTGATCAAATCCACTTTTTATACATGACTCGGAGCCAAATCCAATCTTTCAGTTATCATTAATTATTTTTCTCTCTTTGCCAAATCATATGAAATTTTATTCACAAACCAATGCAAATTAGGCGTTAATCCATTCCGTACACCTCAATTCGACCACCACGGGTGAGTCAAAGCTCAAAAGACCAAAAAAACCCCATGAGTTGTTCTAAATTAAGTCCCGAAACCCGTGTGATGACTAAGAGCCACCACACCACACAGTCAGATAATCCATAGTAGACAATACACTACAAACGGCACAACAATATTGTACATACGAATTACATAGATACATTACCGGTGTACCTTCGTCGTTCCATGGCCTTTACGCTACTTACGCTCACGGGGGAAAAAAGATAACAAACACACCCTTAAATCGATGAGCAATAAATTTGGTAGGTGGGGGCCGAGAGCGCACGTGTTTCCTCCCCATTCTTGAACCTCACTCCGAACATTAACCAGTAATTAACGAATAATATGACCGTGTGTTGAGGGGACTTGGAGATAATACAACGTGTGTACATTTTGGCAATGGGCTTTTACCTTGGAAAAGGAATGACACACGAGGCTGATTCCATTCCCTTGGCATAAGGCACCCGGGTTGTTGGTTGAAAAACTCCGTCAAAAATTACCCGGGAATCCAACTCACCTAACCTGGGAAGGCTTAACGCCCCTCATCCCCCTCCTTTGCCTCATGCTGGGATAAATATTAACTCTTTACTTCCATAGAGGGGAAGCGGTTTCCTTTTTCATCCTTTCTTCCTCCAATCCAGTGACAACTCATCCAATTTTGTATCAATTACCGCCACATTTATCCCCGTCAAGGCTGGAAATGGGTAACATACATACAATACACCAGCAAGACGGTTAATTTAAATGAAAGGATGCTTTTACATTTTCCACGTTATTTAGCACTACGGCATGTAAATATTTTTAATGTCATAAATCCTGGGAGCAGAGTATCGAACCCCAATGACTTCAAGACGGAATAAATTACTCTCCAGTTCTCTTAATCTTAATGTGATGTAGTAGTGCGTAGAACTGCGAGGGCATCGCACGGTAATATTATTTCTAGTTTATCTCTTGAAAAGACTTGCGTACTGGACATGCTGGGGGTGCACTTCGTTAGTGGCTGAGACTCATAAATCTCCCCTCACATTTCAACTCCCTCGTAAATGTGGTTATTCTTAATGGTTTAAGTTAATCAACTCCTGAAGACAGTCATTCGTGCTGCAGACGAAGGTTTTTTTTAGCATTTTAGCTTATCAGACCTACAAAATACGTACTTTTGACTTTCATTCATTTCCCTCTGCGTTGGCCATGATCCGAATCCATGACTATTTTGACTTTAAACATTAGAATCGGATGCTTCGCGTTGGATTCCGGATCCAAATTTTTAATTAGCAAAACTCAAAGAGTGATTTCCGACTAAATAATTTGAGTAAAAAAAACTACGTTATATTTACAACTGTTTTTCGTGCGGATCCAAAATGTAAGCCTTACATATTATATTACACACAGATGTAAGAGTTGCGTAATCCTTCGTTAATTTGGAATGCAATTAACAAAAGTTTGTCATGAAATGTAACTCCACAATTCTGGGTGTAACTATTGCAGAGTAGTACCTAAAATTCAACATGTTGTAGTGAATGTATTTGAATTCAGAATTGGGTATATTGACATGAATAAAATCTAGTCACTGTCCAATTGCCCTTATGAGTTATTATGAACTGTCGTGGGTTCCGTTGTGAAAGTACTGTGTAAAAAGTCGCCTATGGATTTCTTTTGCACCTCTAACAACCAAATGTGAGTTCCGCTTCCCGAGGTCGGTGAAATAGAATGAGTGAAAGGAAAGGGATTTGAAGACCTCACGCAGGAGGGCTCCGAAGGAGGCCAAGTCTAATATTTACACTTTGTCACGCAACCGTCAATTGTCCAATGATTAATGAGATTCAACAAAATCCGAGGTTATGCTATGTGCTGGAGGAAAGTGTTTGTGTTAGCATATCTCTGACTATGGACTAAAGGCAATTCATTCCCTCTCTACTCCTTCGTTCCCTGTCCCTTTGATTATACAGTTTTCTTAATATGCGTCATTAAACAACTTTGAACACATTAATCTGCGGGACTCCTTTTAATTACATTTCAATTGCACTTTTTGTATCGTTCGACAGATTACGGTTGCCTGGCATTACACAAGACTTCCAAAAGAAATTTCCCAGCGCCACTTGTACAAACCAACTTAAAATTCTTGTTTTACAATTATATTATGTCTATTTTTTTAAATACGTAGAGTCCTCCGTGGGTTGGATTGTAGCATTAGCTACCCACGAAAAGTCCACAAATAAATAGAATGTTATTTATATAACCCAAATTAACAGAGTGTTTACCCATGCGTTTCTTAGCCTTGCAAATCCTCACCCTGAATGATTGCAAATAATTAATTAATACGACTGTCTCGTAAGATGATAGCCCACCGTGTGCGTATGTGTACATGACCACTGAACATGAAAGTCCGTCGCATTTGTGTGATTGGGACTTAATTTTGTATTCTGTATTCGTGTACTCACGTAACAGTTAACTCCCTGAGTTGAAGTCTGACTTCGTCCGTGTTTCGACCTGACCGAATTTGTGTTCCATGGAGTTTGTTATGTATTTGGAGTTCCCCAAATAATGTTCGTGATAGCGTGATGTTCAGTATTTGGTGTGGAGGTGTCGACGGCGTGCCTTTGAAATATTTCTCAACACGACTTACTTAAAGTCTACACTTATTAGGCTTCCCAGACCCAGTCCCTACTCACTAAAACCATTTGGATTCATTGGATGAATGAAGTACCGGACGACTCTTGAGCCAAAGTCCTTATTTTAACTCCCAACCTGTTTGATTGATTCATCATTCATTCCATGGCCGGGAATTTGGCATCATGCCACCCAATTTTGCATGAGATCTTCTTCTCGGGACTTAGGTACGTCTGACTCTGATTAACGGGAGCATGTTGGTTATCAGACTATATTAAAGTCATGCTATTTCTAAGGCAAATTATTACAAATAATTTGTATGGCAAGTCAGATTTAGCAAATTTCAATATTTGAATCAAAAATCCATTGCTATTAATGCTTCAAATAAGAAATTTGGCTTCTACAATTTATAGGAATTCCCGCAAAGGGAGGGGTCCAAGGATAACTCAAGCCCACAACAAGTTGTCAAGTGCGAATAAATCAGAAGGAAACAAGATTTTTTAGTATTTGTTACATGGGGTCCGGTCGGTTGATTGTAGACTCAGATTCGGGGCCCAGGGGAACCCCCCTCCGAGTCGGTAAACAGAAACACGAAAGTTGAAGTCACTGTGGACACTTAAGCCGTGTCAAAGGACTCTCCGCTTGATTAATGACTGGGGGGTACGGAATCCTCCTGGTCAACAAACTTCCCTCTTCATTTCTTATCAAAACCTCTTTCTTTTTACCTCAAGCTTGCTCCCTTCACCTTAATGCCTCATTTAATATAAATCTTCATCACAACTCCTCACGTTCATAATTAGCTTTCAGAATTTCCACATTTGGAGTAAAAAAAAGACAAAAACAGGAATTCCTTCCTTGCATTTTTTGTCCATGTCTTCTTTTTTAAATTGAGATGGAATAAAAAAGTACGTGTTTACCTCCAGGGTAATTACTTACATAGCCATAAGAAAATAGTGTGAAAAAGGAGTGGTGCATTTTTTGAGTCCTTCCTATTACTGCAATTTCTTGATTAAAATTTTCAAAGTTAATTTTTGAATTGAGTCATCATGGGGAAGCTGGGCGTCGGCGGCGTAGTCATCACATTTCATATGTACATGCCAACAGCATGGTGCATCTGAGTAGGGATCCTTAACCCATGCCCATGCCTGTACCCTTCTGAGTATGACATAAATAAACAGACAACTCATAAAGAACAGAAATCCCATGTAAAAATGTCAAATCCATAATAGATGTGGCCATAGAAGTCATCATAAATAAAAACTGGAGGGATCGGGACAATGAGCTTTAAGAATGGGATGGACTTGCGCAGCCCAAAAACTGGATCCTCAGACGGAGTTCACTCCATGGACCCGGCCCAGTATACGTTGGAAAGGTATAGTAAGAAATAATTCCTTCTCCCTCTTGTTTTTCTGTAGAGTATGCGTGCGTTGAATTATCATTTCCAAAACCCCATGCCCTTTTCTTTACGAAGATGTTCCTCAAGGATATGCGCATTTGATTGTGTCCATCTTGTATCATTTCTTGCAAAATTTAACAAATAAATGCATGTAAACATGTTCAAAAAAATTCCTTGGAGAAGGATTCTTATCCAAATCAATCCACCTCCGCCTTAATTATAAGGGATGAGATAATTACATGTTTCCTCGCTGGCAATTAGTTCTCTGACTAAATTAATTCCTACTTGTCCTAGAGGCAAATCCATTCATTCCGCGTTGTAGTTTGGAAAAGAAGGAAAATGATACTGAATAAAATATTTTTCTGTAATATCCCATTAATCCATACATTTTTTAGCATGGGAGTTTCCCCGACTAGAAAATGAATGAATACACTAGCATGGACATTTGTATTTATGAGAATAGAGCCAGACTGTGACTGCATTTCCCCCTTAATTACAAAGGGGGCGGGGAATAGAGACGCTTTCATGTTTGGGAGATTGGGCTCGAAGCCCTCATTTTTGCAATGCAATTTTTATGAGGTCAACCAAAAACTACAGACATTCGTATGTATACATGTACACATTTAGTGAATCCCTCCAGTCATAAATTCAGAATCAATGCTTGGGTGAAGCCAACATTCAAAAAACAATTCCTTCCATTTTATGACCAAGTGTACCTAGTAATTTTGCAAAGACAGAGCAAACGACGTGATGATAATGAAGTCATCAACGCACTCCTAAAATTGGATGGATAGAAAAGGCAAAGAAGATAAAAACGGATCCCTTCCCGGTGTAAAAACCCTCAGAGGTCACTCCCCTGGAAGGGGAACTTAAAAAATTTACACCTAGTAATTAGGAGAAAACGTGTAAAAAGCCCGTGTGCATTAAAGGGCATTAAATTAAAGGATGGGCATAAAACCCAGTAGTGTATTGTTCTGTAATTTCATGTATCAAGATTTCATGGTGCAGTCAACCGAACCCGTTCGCTTTGGACTCAAGATTTTTTTGTGAAGAAAATGAAAAATCCGTTTACGGAATCTTTAGGATTTTCCTGCTCAGCCATAGCCAAAAAGAAGTCATCAAATAAGGTCGTAAATGTCGAAGGGAGAACCAAGCATGCAAAAAAATGAACAAAAATCTAATCTTTATCTGTCGGGGAAGACTCACTACTCTTTCACCTGTTTTTTTTGGGTAGGCTGCAAATAATGTGAAGTTGAATTTTATGTTGTGCCAGCTCCATTTAAGCCACAATTAGAATAGGGAGCGGAGAAGCAAGCTATTAACTTTGGCGTCATGTCTGTCATGCCGGAGTGCTCCGTAAAATCCTGATTATCCTTCCAACATCCATGTTTTATTTAATAATGATTTTTGCGAATATGTGAAATTGGTCGACCGAGTGGAAGTGTAGTGCAAAATGTGTATAATGCGATGCTTGTAAATGCATGTGTCTGTCTTTCATTTAATTCAAATTGGATAAAACTTTGAGGGTTTTCACGCCCAGCTGATTCTCTTAAATTGTTTCTTCCTTTTTAAATCACTTTTGGAGATAAGGGGAAGGGAAAATAAACGTTGGACGGGATAGGGTGGACGGAGTTTTTTAATCTAAATAAAACAATGGGAGTGAGTTTTGAGTTCCCAAAACAAGCATAACCTTGATTGTTCAAAAAAAAAGTTGACTTCATTCCTTATCATTTGACTTTAAATTGTCTCAAAGATGGGATTAGAAAAAACAAAAAGCGAGTTAACGTTAGGAATAGGATGCATGGTCCAACATACAACCATGGGCATTGGCTGCTCCAAATATTTGGGTAAGAGGATTTGTGATGATTATTATTGACAAGAAGCCGTCTCAACATCTCAAGTTGTTGAAGGGAAGGGAAATAATACCCGGACTTGGGATCCAAGGTCCGTGCCCATCCCATCCAGTCATTAGTCCCATCTCACCTGTCAATCTCGTGTGAATATGATTACTCACCAAAAAATATCTTGACCCACAATCATTTTATCGGAGTCTGAGACTGTCGCCAGAATCTTGCCAGGCTCAAAAATTCTTTATGACGTCTTCAAGATCCCCTTTTGAGGGTAATTAAGGAGCGGGTTTATTCAAGAACAGCTAGTCTGATAATTAAACTCAAAATATGGTAGTGAGATAACCATTATTAATTATTTATTTAATCAGCGCCATGCTTTGCTTAACCCTACATTATTTATTTTGACAAGAATTGAAATTTTTTTGAGCTCAGATGACAATTGAAAGATTAATCAGTCCTTTCATCAAATAATTTTTATCCACTTGAGACAAGACAAAGTTGTCAGTCTTCTTTTCAATGTGTTTGCCTTCACCTTCCCAGAATTAAAGATCCTAGATCAAATATGTGATTTGATACATAAACCCTCTTTCTATTTTGGTATTGTATTGCCTTTGCCCTTGTTTGATTCCAAATCAAGTCCTACTTATAATAAGTTTTTAACATTCATGTCATTTATGGATTGAACACAAACAACCAGCCATGCATTATTTTTCTAGTTTAAAAAAAATCCCATCCATAATAATTCTTAATCCGCTACCAGTATTTGTTGTAGTGTTTGTTGTAGAGACGGATTCGAAACCTTAAATAAAGTTGGTTCTTCCCTTAGCTCTTGAGAATACGGAATTAGCATTTAGTAAAAAAAATGCAATTCCTCCCACGCCCCTGACGTCACTCCTTCCCACACACGGCGCAAGCAACGTGCGAGTTCCTCTATAAATTATTTTCCTTAAATGGTTAATTGCCAACCATAATTAGAGGTAAATGAAGGTCACTTTATATCCACCAACTAAATCACGTATTCTTGGCCTCAGCTAATAATTTTTATTTTAAGAATCCCACTGTCTGTATAATTCAAACGAGGCGTTGAAAAATTCCATGGAAGAAGGAAACCACACAGCGACGATTCCTAAGCTATGGTATTTTCCCACATGGAAGATGTACATGGCATAGCAGGGATTGAATCAAATATTCCTTTACCGTCTGCACGATCATATCAATAATTACCTGTCTAACATACAATTAAGTTTAACCCCTCTCACCATGCATGCCTTTCATATTAGAAATACTACACCATCCCATCCATGTAGAGGCAAACGCTTTCCTTCACCCGTGGCATCCCAGGACAAGTTGGAAGATCTTAAAATTGCAGAAAACCATTCGCCCAGCCATGCATGAACCTCCAAGGAGGAAAATCACAGATAACTAATTTTTATCGTTAAACAATCACCCCCTCACTGCCAGACCCACCATTCTGCCATTCTGTATATTATTTCTACATTTCTGCGGAAATCAACGATTATATATACATCCCCCTCGCCTTGTACAGTACTTCTTGTCATGGGAATCTGGGCTGACTACGACTTTTGCATTGCGGTGCGGATCATTGCAAATTTCTTTGACTAAACCGGTCTGACAATTGTAACAATTCACTCAAATTTATTAAATTATGAGAAGGTAATTACTTTGGAAGAAGAAATTCTTGTTCCATAATTATACATGACAAAGACGTGTTTTTCGTGGACACAACTGGTATTGGTAGATCTAGCTAATCCACAATTAAGAGTTTGATATATTGCCAATTTGTCGTCCGACTCATTTTCAAACATGTTTCATGTTTCAAACATTAAAAAAAATATAAGATTCTAAGCAGTAAACGCAGCACGTAGCTCTACCTGATTTACAAAATCCAATCTTCAACATTGATGGGACTCGTCGTCCATGTATAACCCTCCGAAGACATTTTAAGGACAGTTTGTGATGAATCCCATTTACTACTTCCTCAACTGAATGGATTTCTCCCTCAATATTATTATCCGATGGAACAGTATTTTCCCATATCCATCCGAAGGTAACGTCACCCACCGGTAATGAGAAAAGAGCATAAAGGGGGAAAATGGGTGCATTTCCTCGTTTCCATCTACCTCCAGGTTTTTGGGATACATTATTTTTGGTAGAAAAGGAGACTCTCCCGACTCTCTACGTACGAGATGGACTCGCAAATCGATATTTCTAACACACGTACGTACGGTATGTACGTCAAACTCAAAGGAGCGTATTTTTCTCCCGGGTTCCCTCACCTTTCTCCGCGCCTTGTGCTGCGTAGGAGTCGGGCCCTCCGTATGCGTATGATAGTGAGTAAGGGATCCCTTGTCTTGAACTCTGACCTCAACCAATTTTAATCCCAAAAAACCGACGGTACGGCTGTCAATTTCACAATCCTTGTGAAAAATTGGAGAAAATCCATTCCATAATGTGGGAAGGATTTCTTGACCAAAATTTAAACCCACGGTTTATGGTGTTGGGCGCATCCCTTGCGTGTATGAACTTCCACTGCATTGCATTGCCGCAGCTGTTCTTCCTTGACTTTTCGGATTCCCCATCCATACGTACGTACGTCGCTTCCAAAATGAATTCAATTCACTTTATACTCCGTGAAGTCCAGGAATAGCAATAAATAAGGAATTTCTCTTTCTCCGAATGAAGTTTGACAATAAATTATTACTTCAAGCTCTGGTTTCCCGCTCGATCCCACATCCAGTTTACTACAACAAGAACTGAAAAACAACTTGGCATTCCACTTCCGCCCCGTAAATTTCACTCCTCTTAATTCCATTAAGGTATCCCATTGTCGTGTCACCATTAATTACTGGACAATGAGATACCTACCTTACTCGTACAGTACAAGGGGTAGGCATGGCAGGTACGGTTCAATCGCGTTTGTTTTCCTATTTAATTTACTAAATTGGCGCAATAAGTAAGAGGGCTACAGTCCCCATCAAATTGAATTCCTTCGCCATCTCCAAACCACCTAAATGGGACATTCAAAAGGACTATCAAACTTAATCTGAAGGGCAATTGTTTTAGCCTCACCAACCAATGAACAAATCCACTATCAGATTTAAACATGTGCTGTTAACTCCTACTTTCACTCCAATGCGAATGAGATCTGGAGAAGATCCACAATATCCAAGATGAAAGGAACATACAAAAAAATATAATCCTACCTTTAAAACCATAATTTCCTATAGTACAGTAAGTGAGGGAATTAAGGATTTTGATATGCCAACGGGCTTCAAGAAAGACGGCGCCGAGGAGCCTAAGGTCTATGACTTAACCTGTACGTACTACACTACTTCACAGGCATTTATTTCCCGTACATACAACGTTAGATCCGCCATGGTGAGGTTTAAGTACAATGATCAAAGGGGTATTATTAAGTGAAATTAAATGGAGTTGGAGTGGAGAGAGAGGATCAGCTCAGATTCTTTCCGCCGTCCCCATCCTCCACGGCCTGAAGTGCTTTCCAATCATTTCCATTCCTGCCGGCAAAGTTAGTTGAGGGCTAAGGCGAGGCAGGCTTATTGCACGCATACGCATAACATGGCTCTACAAAATAAAATCGGCTCAGCCCATCCTGCCGTTTTTGTCGCATCCCAATGTACTATATTATACGCGGATCTCGGGGATCGTCATAGTCTGGGACCCAATCCATCCCTAGCCATTCAAAGATGGTCGTCCTCTTTCCTAGTACAACCAATTTTAGGAAGTCGGATTTCTATTAACCTCACCAATAATCGTCGAGGCATTTTCTTCCCATTGTGGAGTTAAGGCTGAGATTTTTGGATAACTATTTTAAGTTTTAAAAAACACCACTCCATATTTCTTAAAAGAGCTAGCTTAATAGTAAACTGCCTCAGATTTGTGTCCCATATAATTTTTGTGGTGCATCACAGAGTTTTAAATACGAAAAGAACAAATACACTGGACACAATTTATATACAATTGTAATGACAAAACCTAGAATGTACGTACACATAATTCTAAGCTTCATCCTACACCAGTCAACCAAACGAGAGAATTTATTGATTTTATTTTTGAAGCCGACATCACGCACTCGCACGCAAACCAAAGGGCTGACTACTTGAGACTTTCTCCTGTACAATTAATCCTCACAATTGATACTGACACTGGGAGTGTGGAGTCAAGCCAACTTTGTACAAACACGCATCCACATCCAAGCTCATCCCAGCCAAAAATTCACTTGTTTCAATTTTTTTTTATTTTAAGCTTAAAAACATACCTCTCTATTCTAACCCAGTGACTCATTTCTCAGACGCAATACGCAATAGCCATGATTCAATGCAAAACAAATTCCTTGGAACTCAAATTGGTCAAAAATTCGCATTAGACTTTCTAATAAGTGGTTTCTTGCCGTCCTTATCTAGGACGGAAATCCATCGTAAGACGGAACGAAAATGGTATGATGAAGGGAAGTGGCGCCTTTCCATCATTCGCCGAACGTTTCCTTCCTTTTCTCTGAAAACGTCCACAACTCCCTCATTCAACATTTCAGAATTTGCAAATCCACTCCAACCCAAATAGTAAAATCCAGCACTTTACGGGAGTGGATATGATGATTCAAGGAAACCGCGCCAAGAAAACAATTCATGTAGTGCAATGTTACAATCCATAAACCCAACTCTCAGGCAGTAATAACAAGCAAGCACTCTGCTTGGACTTGTTATAAAATCTAATTCATTGATTACCTCCATCTAAAAGCATAGGATGAGGACAGATTAAACTCCATGTACATGAAGGGGGGAGGTACGTAAATATCCAAACTGACATTCGTCGTCGTCGTCCAATCTAACGTACCGCATTGTACGAGTATATGTTACGTAAGAAAAGAAAGATTAAAGATAAAAACCACTACCAAGTTCCATGGGGCTCAAATTACTTCACCGCTCGGTCGGCCGTAAAACTGAACTGGAGGGGAAAAAAGAAAAATTCATTAAGAAAAGAAAGATTAAAGATAAAAACCACTACCAAGTTCCATGGGGCTCAAATTACTTCACCGCTCGGTCGGCCGTAAAACTGAACTGGAGGGGAAAAAGAAAAAAAAATCATTTTGATTTAAGAATGAAACGGTAGTAGTGGTGAAGTAAAGTAAAAGTGCTTTTGCCGTCGGTCCAGGCTAAACCCACTGACGGGACAAACCTTTCGACCAACCTTTTACACACTTGAGTAAATTTTAAGTATATCAGATAGGATTTAACGACAATGCGGTTAGGCACGCTTTCCTTTACATCCCACACATCCACGTGGCTTCAAGTCCTTGCCTTTCTCTTAATTCGGGGGAAAGTAAATTGGAGTCGGTTGAGGAAAAGGGATTTAAGTCACTGCTTGCTAATTGCAATGTACACTTGACGCATGGAATAATAAAAACATTTGTAAAGAAATCCGACTCACGCCGCCCTATGCAAGCAGTTTTCATGAAACGATATGTAATAATACTTTGTCAAAAACACTGCTAATTCACACCTGACTCATTTGCACGCTATGGAAATTGAATGATCTTGCCTTTCCACCTCAAACCTCCTTCAAATTTAAAAACTATTACATTTGTAAAAGAAAGTGCATTTTCACATCTATTCCTACGGTATTTTAATCCAGATTAATATTTCTCTGAGGAGGGGAATTTTACGGCACTCTGTAGGTACGTACGTACAGAGCCATTCATTCGGAAATCCCTCACTTCTTTTTCATCAAAAACCGAGTCCATACAGAAAAACTACATACATACATATATATGGATATGGAATGAACTGCAGTCGGAGGGACAGCCACCGTGGCTGATAACGCAGTTACCTTAATGTCTCTCAGTCACGGCACAGCACTTTCCTTCGTAGCTCCTCTAAATCTAATACCCTAGCCATGAGCCCATAACATACACCAGACATTTTTCATTATTCCTTCATTTTTTTTAAAGCCGACTTCCTCATGGGTCCCTTCATTTCATATTAAAATTTCTAGTTATCCAATCCCATTTGAATTATTTGTTCCGCGGAGGGGCTGGACGGGAAAGGGGTTCAATAATAGCAAAACCCCATTTGTTATTTATTAAATTGGTGGACTTTAATTAACAATTTGGAAACGGAAGTAATGGTTGGCAAAATAATTCCATGAAAGTAAAACATTAATGAGGATCCAAGTATTTGTTTCGTATTTACCGAGAAAATTACACTTAAATCCTGCAATTATTAATCCGCTGTACCGGATGGCGGAGTCGTACTCAAATTGGAATGGTTTAAATAATTAAATGGAATGTGTGACAGCTCAATTCCCCAGTTCAATTCAAAAAGAATTCAATTTCAAATTTTAATCGTTGTGATCCTTTGAACGATATTCCGTCAAAAAATCGATCTATTAATCCCAAGCATTCCATTTTCCAAAAATTGCAATTTCCGACGTTTCGCAACAAACACTACATACACCACACCGCACCAGGTTTAAAACCCTTTCTTTTCTACCCACCAATTCAGGTGGTTGAGTTCACACACACAAAATTTAATTTATTCCGTCCACTCCTGAACAACCAGCCCAGTCACCGTACTCTCCTGCATTAAAAAATTAATAGATTCATTAGGGCGGGAATGTATATTTCCCCTTCGCAAATTTTTCGGCAAAACAGTTCACAACTCCGCAAATACAATTCTCATTCCCATTTACATTGCCTGAATTAAATATTAAACATACCCTTTCCTATACACTACCGTCGGAATTTAGTCGATCCCTTTCCTAACACGTACGCCGTACGTAATAACAAGAGATAAAAACAATTCGCCCTAAAGAGAACCGGAAATGTCCGAAAAGTAGATGACATGTGGACGTGTCAGTTTAAGGATTTCAAAACCAATGTTTAAGCCTCCATGTCAGGATTTTTCGGTTGGACGTTTGCACATTGCACACCCTTGTAATGGTCGTTTAGATCCTCCACCATCATTTGGATTTTTTGAATGGGACGCTGTCTTCTCGAGATGATTTCCGGCTCCAAATTACCATCCTCTCCTCCTCATGTAATTTGACGCATTTCCCCTACTCCCCCCCTTCAGAGTAATTTGTATATGAACTCTTGGAATAACAAAAAGCGGAGCAGTTAGAGCCTGCGCTGCACCTAAACATTTTTTTCCCTTGTCTTAAGGTGTTTTCTGTACTCCATATGAAATAGGAACCAAAAAACTCTAACATACGTATGCATTTTCCTAATTTGTATGCGTATGTGTATATCGCGTCTGACAAATTTCCCCTAATTCTATTTCCCAGTATCAAATTGTTTTATTTAATTTGAAAGGGAGAAGTCTAGTCTATCCCATTTTCACATGTTGGTTTTCCGGGACATTAGTCCTAATCCATTGGGACCAATAAATTCCACCGCCCTTGCACCATCTGAGTATATGTACTCAGATAGTTTCCTAGTCGTATTATTTGTCTCTCGTAGTTTGAAATTAGCCTGGACTCTGTTAGGTCCGTGGAAATGTGGTGGGTAGGGTAATTAAGATGTCTTTATTCCCAAGTGCCGACCATCATAGGGCGGGAGTTGATGGGGACGGTGTATAAATATTTGATGGATGAGTAAGTTTCATCTGCCGTCGGGAATGATTACGGTCTAACCCATCCCTATTATGATGTTTTTGTTCCATAGAAAGTCAGTTTGATTATTTAATACAAAAACTAATTAGTTTGATGCGTTGGTGGGTGGACTTTTAGTGCTCCTCCCAAACCTGCGTCACATTCATGTCCTTATCCCTAGCACAGATTAGCTCTAGTCAGAAAATCTTCATACTTTAAAATCCCTTACAACAAAAAACAACCCGTTTTGACTGACGATCCAACTTGAAGCCTATACCACTTATTTCTCTATTAATAAAAATAATCAAACGGAATTTTATTCAAACCCAATCCCTTTTGAAGCTGCAGTATCATTGCAAATACACGGAACAAGATTTTAGTATTTCACAGCCACAGCTGAGGTCGTAAATATTCCCTCACTGAGTCTTAATTAGGAGGAAAGGGTTTTACCTGAACTCGTCGTCATTCTGGAGCAAAACCCGAGCGAGGATCATCCATCGAACTCCCCCGCTCCCATCCCCTCCAATGACAACTTAATGAAGTCCCAGGGATCATCACTTTGGTCATTAGGATTATGAATTTCCGTCTAACTAGATTAGGGCCCCCGACTTCCACTCCTCAAATACACATGGTGCATGGAGAATACAATGGGGGTAATTGTCTTTACTAGCAAGTAGCAACTAAACCACTACCTTCAATGCAAATGCAATGTAGTCTCGAAACTGTTCCCCGTAAATTAATTGCCTTCGACTCTGCGGATGACTCTTACACTAATTAACATGAACTGGATATAGCTAGTCGTTCAAAGTAAAGATTGATTAAATTGCCGCAATTAGCATTTCAAAATTCTGCATATCTTAAAAGCTGGGTTCAATGGCCAAGGAATTCCTTGTCCCTTGTTAATTCTCCCCTAAATTTGTGTTTGAAACTTCTTAAATACTAATAAAATATGAAACTACAACTCAAAATTTAAAAAAAAAAAACCATATGTATATCCGCGGATTGAGCAAAAAGTAAATACATTTTTAGTGAAAAACAGCCCATGTTGGAAGGGTTAGCTTGATTTCATTGACAGGTTTTGATGTGGAATTGAAATTGACCCATCAGGGAAGGATATAAATGAGAGTTGAGACAGAATCTTACATGAACTGGATATAGCTAGTCGTTCAAAGTAAAGATTGATTAAATTGCCGCAATTAGCATTTCAAAATTCTGCATATCTTAAAAGCTGGGTTCAATGGTCAAGGAATTCCTTGTAGGTTAATTCTCCCCTAAATTTGTGTTTGAAACCTGTAAAATACTAATAAATTATAAAACTCCAACTCAAAATTTAAAAAAAAAGCACTGCAGATATATTGGACAAAAGGTAAATACATTTTTAGTGAAAAACACCCCATGTTGGAAGGGTTAGCTTGATTTCATTGACAGGTTTTGATGTGGAATTGAAATTGACCCATCAGGGAAGGATATAAATGAGAGTTGAGACAGAATCTTTAATAAAATACAAGTCACCCAGCCACATGGGTGATGTGATGGGAAGTCAAGAGAAAAAGGGAACACAAGGAAAATACATGGAGTGTCATTAATAATCCAGGCGCAAGCCTACCGCACTAGCCCATCTTTCCCCTTTGAAACATGCATGATAGGATTAGATTCATTCAGGTGACTGGATTGTGACTGATGAAGATGTGACATTGTATGACAGGATGATGGATCATGGGAAAACCAACAGCAACCCACACCTTGGCCAATAAACTTATGCTCAAGCCCAGCTCTACATTGGAGCTCCTACAACCCACACCCAAAAATCCCCCCTTTGAGTCAATAAATTTAATCGAGTGGAAAATCAGAGCCGCCTAGATTTGGGAGGTTGATTTGAAAAATGTATTCCATTCCTAGCTTGACTTAATTGTATTTACTCTCATTTATTTTTACTGTCTTTTTTCTATTTTCTATACAATTTGGTTAGTTGAGCCACCGCGAAAACTATTTTATTTGTAATTAAATAAACGCGTTTACTACCCAAGATAAAATATAATCAAAATTAGAAGTTTTAAGTTGCATTTTTCGTTAAGAAAGTGCAGGATTTACCAAATGAATTAATCAATACTAAATTTCCGCCCAACTGCTCATCACCCGTTCCTTTTGTACGTCCACCATCTGCTCCCTGCTACATAACATAATCCAAACTTTTCCCGTAAGTTAGACACCATCGATTTCCTCGCTCTCTCCGAATGAACCTAGTATTTAATTGGCATCGATTAATCCAAATTAATCCATTCTCTCATCAATTTTAAAGTTAAAATCCACCCTTGATCAAATCAACTGGTCCTACACCTCTGTATAACCCAACACGTACGTCCTTTATCAAGATTAGGACATGATTGGAGCCACCAACAGATTTCAAATTGTTTTGTAAAGAAATACTTCACACTTCTTTGAGGAGTTGAAGTCACGGCCAGTCAAAAACACAATAGGAAGCATCAAAAGGATGATGGTGCGGTGTGAAGGGGCGGCATGGGGTCCTTTGCTCCTAAAGAACTCACACTGGAAAAAACCCCTGCCAGTCCTTATTTGTCATACGATTCCCTCTCCGGGCTGTCCCTAGCCAGGGGGTCACTTTCTTTCCAAATATTGACATTATCCATCCTTTCACTCCTCAAACGGTCGCCTTTCTTTATTTGAAATCCTACCGATTACTATAACATGTATCTTATTAAGGCCACACATTTTAGCCTTGATTTTTTCATCCCTATCCCAAAATGAATTGCTTTTCCAGCCCCAACCCTCACACTCATATATTATTTTGGAAAAATCAAATTAATCACAAGGAAATTGAAGGAGTTTTTAGATTTTAAGTTAAATGCGTGGGCTCCCTTCAATCTTGAACTTTCAAGTCAATCCCAATTCATTTGTCAAACTTCAACGTGTACCTTCCAAGATGAATCCTTTGCCTTGTGCAAGGCAAGGCGTGTCTCCATTCTTTTTTGGAAAGGGAAAAATCCTTAAAACTCATTCTCTTTTCCTTCGCTCAGGGACAAGGGAGGGGAATTGATTGATTCGGTTTCACTGTATTTGACATGACTATGGTATATGGTACAGTACCCTACCTACACCAAACCACAACCAAAACCCACGTTCGTTTTGTAACGTAGATTGGAAGGAAAAATGAAAATGAGTAAAAAGGTTTTCTTACCTTGGAAATAACTTTTGGTTCGAAGGTAGGAGACGGCGAGTCTGAGGATGGAGAGTCTGTCCAATTTTGAAAGGATATTTTGCTCGAAGGGAAGGAGTCCTGCAAGTGTGTCCAATTCTGCGTTCAGTCGCTCACGATGACGTTTGGAAGGGTTACTTTTTGCCACGCCATCCTTGGGTGGGGGTTTGAGGCTGGAAATCAATCAAATTCCAATCAGTTAAGGGTTACTTTTTGCCACGCCATCCTTGGGTGGGGGTTTGAGGCTGGAAATCAATCAAATTCGAATTATCAGTTACCATTTCAAAAAAAAATTGGTTTTAAATTTTTAGTTTTGCCGCCTCGCCTTGTATACGCGATTTTACGTAACAAATGGATCAAAGCTTCTTAGAAAATGTTCCACAATTATCTAATAAATTTCCAAAAAAACATTTCCCTCCTCCTTAAGTTGTCAAAAGAAAGGAACGAGGGTTATTACCATTTTCTAGTATCCTAGCCCGTAACAATTTCTCTGTCGTTGTGTACAGTAGTGTATAATCACACAAATTCTTTATTCTCCATAAAGAACCCTTTCCCTCACCGAAACTTCTTTAATACAAGGGAGGCGGAATGCCGGCATCCCACTCAAATAGGTAATGTGTCTTATCTGTTTTTCCAAAAGTTTTAGCATTGCATTACATTACTTTTGAAGGAAATATATAAAGGCGTCCTCATAAAATAAGTTGAGTTCCCCTTCATTGTTATTTCTCCACTTAAGACAAATTTCTTTGACGAAACACAATGTCTTCCTCGTTCGGATTCTATGTAATTAACCTTTAAGGGCCGAAACCCGCAGCATTGCATTTCATTCCCATCATACATTCCCTGGGTATAGTAATTATCCTTGCACCACTTTGACCCTGCATTTAGCAGGAAGTGTTTTTCAAAACTTTTGTTGCATTGAAATTCATTTCTGTACTGTACATTACTTCATTTTTCCGCACTCAGCCCCTCTTCCCCCTTCCACCTTCCTAAATAACTTCCAAAGGGGTGGTCGTCATCATCCGGTGCAGTTCGTCGGCGACTGAGTAAAATCCAGAGCTTAATGTCCATGCATTTAAAAATGTCTAACTATCCGTGGAAATTGCATAATGACGGAGACACAAAGGGAGAGAAAACATTGAACCGCATCCACTCGTGCCTTTCCCAATGGGCCAGTCATCATCCAACACAACAAGGCATCATCATCCATCGTATCCATCCGTCCGTCAAGTTAATGATAATTAGGCTCAATTACAGGTTATGCCCTTCAAGTTCGAACTGGTCAAAATTCATGTTTGGAAATTTCTGGCCTAGTCGTCGTCGTCGTTGTCCGTCTGGGTTTTCGGTATGGAACTTCCAACCATTACCTGTTATGGTACGTACGGCTTGCCCGCCTGTCTTTATGCATTACTACAATGCAATATTACAAAATCATTACATTAATACGTTATAAAATACAAAAATAATAAAATTATTACGACACAAACAATACTAAAAATGACATTAAATAAAATTCAGATGCCGTACATGGCATGGGGGTAATTACACATCACACCTAATCTTAGCAATGAATTACATAATCTTTGTCAACATATTAAGAAAAGGGGGATTGCCGCTAATCCCTACAATGGATACAGGTGTGTGGTAGGGGGTTGGGCTGAGGGGGTGTTCCCTACACACTTTTATCATCTGCAGTCATCGTATGGCAACCCATACATACAAACCGGTGCTTTATCGAGGAATAAAAGGGTGGCTATCAAATCCCTTGTCTTGGTCATTTAGAATGGAGAATGTGGCTTAATGGGTAATGATGTTGTAAAGGGATGAGTCACAAATGCACAGGGAATGAGGGATGATCATAAATAATAAAAACTGAGTGAAAATATTTTCTAAAAAGAGCATTAATCTCACGATCTTACGTCAAAGGCATGAGTATGAGTACATACACATTCCCTTGAAACAAATCTACATGCCACAAGCATCTGCATGAAAGAAAAGGGTCAATTTGACCAGGGCAAACATTCGGCTGCCTTTTTCTTCCTTTTTTTGGAGTGAGGAACATGAGGGCATCCGCCCCTCCAGGCGGTTACACATATGTGAATCCTCACATTTATTTTATTTTAATTATTATTTCTTTCAGAGTTGTAAAAATCAGGCTGAGCACAGACACACACAATTATATTGGTCAGATTCCCCTTAATGTATATTTTACGAGCCAACACACTTGAACTACGAGCTTCTTGAAGGAATCCCAACTCCGTCCTCTTCACATTTGATTCCGATCTTATCTTTTTTGAGCAAGGAATCATTTACCCTTTCCTACTTACTCCATGCAATATAACTTTTAGCTCCCGACACAATGGTGTGGTGTGGTAGGTGTGAATTCAAGGTTGGGGGAGTTAATTGCATCGTATAAATTGAAATTGACTTCCACATTTGTAAGACAATAAAAAGTTAAGAGTTCAAATCAGAAGAGCGGGAGCTAAGAATTCTCATAAAAACTGAGCAAAGTTTTGACTGTTCAACAATCGTATTTGTTTTAAAATTTATTTAAGACCTTATGCGCCTAACCTAGCATACACCTGCTTCTTTCTTTCATGTTGTAATTATTATGAGCCTCAAATCCTTTCCAAACTGGATTGTCCCATTCTTGCCCTGCATAAACCTTAACCTTAACCTTACAACGCTTACATCATGTGCAATGTATTGTAGCGCAACTGAGTTACTTCATAATGATTTACAATGATTTAAGTTAATGAGAAATCCCAACTAATGGGATAGAGATAACAATTTTGAATGGGGCTCTCTTGTCCTTCTTTTCCTTGATTACTTCCTCGGATTACAGATCCTACTCATCCCACGTACGTACCTACATACATTAACCGGATTCCAAGCATTTTGCTTGAGATTTATTGACTTAATTTCTGTTGTCACTGGGCCCAAGCTTTGCCCTGTGTAAATAATGGGTCCCATTCCCATTTTCCAAGAATTTATTTCGGTTCATCAAAACAGAAATATTCTAACCATATGTATGTGTAATTTTGAATCCTCAATTTTTAATTAGTTGAGTGATCAATGAAAATGAGGACCACCGGTAGCCTTAATACATTTCAGCAATAAATAATCTGTCCCTTGATGTATACAAATTGTATGTAGCCGTACTCGTATTTACCCAGTCGAGCCTAAAGAGAAAGGGAAAAAAGATGTATTTTCTCCATAATAGCATAGCTTTAGGTTCAGAGATCTACATTGTTGAATGAAGGGATGATGTGTACAAGGAAAGAGATAAATCTTTGCTGTAGACTCATTCCCAGTCACCCCCCGTGGAGTCCCAAGAATTAAAATTTCATTACATCCACACAGAATATTATCAACAAATTTTAAATTACTCAAGTCCATCTTTCCAGCATGTAATGCAACCCGGGCCCCAGTACAACCCTTTCATCGTCTACCTTATTCATTCCCTCAGCTATTAATATTGGGAGTTCCCTGGCCCAAAACATTTTTTCTTATAAAGTAAAGGGTGTCTGTCTTGAATGTTGGAAATAGGATTTTACAGACAATAATTAAAACCCTTTATCCCTAGTCCAGCCCAGCCGCTCAGCAATCGCCCAAATTGAAACAAAATTCTAATTAGATTTGAATTTAATAAATGGACGCGTCAGCCTGTATAAAATTATGCTGAGAATGTCTGGCTACACCCGCAGAAAACTGCAGTTTTTCATTCTCGCAGCCTTCCATTTGCATTACTACACATCCAGACGGATTTGAACCGTATATAATCCTAATATTTTTTCACAGAACAACATACGACCATGTATAATGAGATGGAAGACGAATTTCATGGATGAATAATACAAAACCTCTCACACTATGTCTTAGCATACAGCACAACGATCTTCAAGCAGCGCCTGCACCGCACCGTTTCACGGATTCCTGATTTCTCTCAAATAAATTATTTACAACCCTAATGTACGCGCCCGTCCCCTTGTTAATTGTACTTTTGTTTTAAAACCTTATTGTGGTTCACAATTTTCTCACATAAATATTATTGTGGGTGTACAAAGAAAAAAAATATTACAGTTCAATTACCACGGTCAGACAGTTCAAAAAAAAAGAAGACTTTGTGTTTTTGTCATATACACAGAATCCGAATGGAAACGGGAAAAAGGGTAACTGAGTCACCACCGCATTACAGTAGTCCCCAAAACAAATGCTAACTGATCTGTTGAATTCGTCTTTGTCTGCTCATCCTCATCCCGGAAGCGGATCCATTGATCCCATTTTCCTTAAATAAGTAATGAAACCGAGTTCAACAATGGGGACGGGTTGCAAAAGGTTGACGGAAATGTTTAAATCAGTCATCCGAATAAATCCCCCGTTGACCAGCGGCCGTTTTGGCCTACCGCCGAACCGACATTAGTCAAGATTAACAAATGAACTGAAATCGACCGGAATACGTATGTCCATGTCTGTACAAGTCTGAGACACGATCCGTCACCGATCGACACTCCATTACAAAATGAGTGACTGGACTGGGAGTGGAAGTCGCATTGCGGTGGTGTTATTCCTCATATGGGCAAAATTTCAATATAAGCTACAGAAATAAACTAAAAAGCCTTCAAAATTTTGATACTAAATTGAAAAAAATTCAAACGTCGTGGAACCTGAAGTCTAGTACCCAACTTTGTTCTATATTATGTGTATATCTATAGCCATATTAACACTCTTTGAAATCTTCCGACTCCATTATCGGTAATAAAATTTGGAGTATAGCGAGGAAGATAAAACTACTGTGCACTTTATATTTATGTTTACAGCACCTCTTTTTAGTGCACCTCATCTCACCTATATCTGACTTCAAAATTTGAATTTAAAAATCATGCTTTTAAGTAATGTCAAATCAGTTGTAAATATATTCGAAACAGAGAACAAAGAGGAAAGTCAATAACTTTTCGAACAATTATTAAACTTAGATATTTTATTTTCAAAATGTTAACCGACGTGAAGCCGTTCCGCAAATTAAATTTCTTTGCGTTGAGATGAGCAAACTGCACATAATATGAATTAATCTCATTGTCGTATGAATGCATGTGCGTATGCCCGAACAAATATTTTTGGTTGAGCCCATATGTCATGCCCAGTACAAGTTACAGCACAGACCCAGTATTTGCTTCTCATTATGTCAGCACAACAGTGCAGGGATACCTGAAAATGCAAAAGGTGAAGCAGAGCATAATTTGAGCATAGTTTATGAATGTTGAGGCTGTGGACCCGCACTCCATGGAGTCAGTTCGTAGTAGGCGTAGTAGTCCCATGCATTGGCATTGGGGGTGCATGATTGAGTTCACAAGGGAAACAATTATGTGTCCAAAGTGAACTCGACTCTTTTTTCCAAATTAGAATTGTAGATTTTTGTGAAATGAACATATCTTAAATCCTTACACCGTGTAGAGTTATGGGTTTTTGATGCATGAGGGTGGTTTCCTGCTGCTTGGATGTGAGGGGATTCTTATGAAATGAAGGCATTCCTTGGCCAAAGTCATGTCTGGTGCTTTACTTGGCATTTTACTAACTGTCCTGATGCTGTGAATCTGTATGGGATAATTTTGTCTAACGCTTTTTGTTCACCGCATGTCTCCTCACTTTTTTATATGTGACACATTGTTTTGTATCTTAATTCAACCCCTCCCTTCTACTTTTCTAAACTTTTATAAATTGAGTTCCCAAGCTGTACAAATGGCATGGAACGGGTTAACCGGTTCCGTATCAAAATACAAATTGCTTAAATCAATTTGGGTCTTAATTGGACGTATTTATCTGGGAATTCGCAAATAAAATAGAAATCTATAAAGTCGCACGCCACACCCGACGCATGAACGGAACTATTACGTAAATGAAGCGATTTTATTTGCCAAGATTAATTATGCCATGCCATCAGGTGGTCAAATCATTGAAAACCCTGCCTATTCATGTTTAATTTTTAACCACTGCACCCGTGGCTTGGACGACACGACACACGCAACCTGATTTGATGAATGAATGAAGAGATTTTGAAGAGGAGGAACTTTAGAAGTGCATGACATGTTGGAATTGACCTGGACCCGGGACTTATTGAGTTGAACACGCTCCAAAAAGGAAAAAAGTCCCCCGCAGAAGACCTTGCAAGGTCAGAAAGAAATAAAGAAGTTGAAGGTTCAACTGGTTCAAAACTGAAAATAGTTCATGATCATGTTCCCTGTATTTCCGTACGTAGTTTGAGTTTGACACGCAAATATTTTCGTGTATGGCTTTTACTGGGCTGGGGAGTTGACGTGCTAGTTGTTCATCAAGACGGTTTCAATGAGGAATCCCTCATGCCATGCACTCCACTATGAACTCTCCTGTAAACACTCCGGTTTCTTAAATTTCTGGGTTTGGGAACTCACTTTTAAATGTTGACCCATCACGATATCCATGGATGGGTGGGATACTATGAGTCAAGATACTACTCAATGTGTGTCTAATAAAACGGAAGATCTATGTAGAACATTCCAAAACTAGCCTTGTGCACCTCTAAAAAGAAAATAATATTAACCTTGTGAATAAATAATAAAATAGGGACGGAAATTGTTAAAATGAATTATCAACAGTCTTTGAGGAATTTAGAAAAAAATTATTCTACCGACTCCTGGAAAAAGTTGCTGCCGCGGCGATGAAATGATCTATCTAAATTCTGAACCTTTACCCTCCGAAATAATTTTATATTTGTTTCCAAGTCGCATTACTTTTTTAATCCACATACTTGTTAACCTAAAAGATGTAAAACTGTATACTGTGTCATATTTGGCAACTACAATACCAATAAAGTTACAGTAACAATAAAATTTGGTTTCTCTCTCTAGTAATGCACGATGCTGTCAGAATTGTTGGCAAAATTAATTAACAAGCTGGTCTAGGAGTTTGAATGTTTCATGTGAAATGAGCCATATCCATATATGTAAATAATTCACTTATTGATCCGTTTCACGATTGGAGTTCTGTCTGGTAATTAAAATTGTTCCTATTTTGAAATATGATGCTTTGAATTACTTATGAAGCCTAGTTGCCCAGTGCATTTAGTTTTCATACTTGCCATCCATAATATCCTAAAATTAATTTCCCTTTAAAATTGGATTGACTGGAATAAATTGACTAGAAGAACATAAAACCAAACTACTAACGATGCGCCTAAGGAGAAACAAAACACAGTTTGTTGAAATCCCATTCCCGTCACTTTCCATCCAATGCCCCCTTTATATTTTGTGTCTGTTGTCACAGAAAGTGGGATCGATCGGAGTTCTGGCTGGAGGCTTTGGGAATAGTAAAACCATGAATAGTCCATGGAATAGTAAATTAAAAAAACAAGCAGTCTACAGAGGAGAGGACCATAACCCCAATGAACTCCAGGGACACCAGTCCTCCTTGTCTAATTTAAAAGAGACAACGTGCTCATGTCCAACGGACTTAATTCACGGTTGAGAGAAAGAGACTAATGCCTACAGACGTAATGAGCACCTTGTTTAGCACTTGTAAATAAACTACGAAGACGAAACCTTTGCTTTACGTCCAGGATAATAATACCCGGGCATTCGGGTGATTGGAATCGAAGTGTCGCTGCTGCAAAGTGCAAGCACGATCCTGCTTCGACCACCCAATGGTATTTGAATGTCAATCCGACAAAACATTCGTGCATCGTGCAATGTGCAATACTTGCAATTGCTGTACTATGAATAAATTTTAATTTCAAACCGTCTTTTTGTATACAGCAGACACAACACTTCTCCCTGCTCAAGTTGGTACAAATAGGTGAATTATTAAAAGAATTAAGCAAGGTTTTCTTGTTGAAAGCTAGTGATCCATTTTAGTAAGGACCAGGGGATCTATAAAAATTAAGATGTTCCTTATATGACTTTCTTGCATTTCATGGAAAATAATTTGTACACTATTTGTAACAATGGAAAAACCGTTACGGGCATGACATCAATCTTCCAAACATTACCATCCTCTTTCAAAATAGTGTTGCAATAACTTAACGAGCATGAGAAATGTATTGGAAATCGAATGGAAATTCTTGAAAATCTGTGATGTCGCGACGATGCAGTCTTCGCAAAGACAAAAACTAAAGACGGTTAACCTATAATTCCTATATAGAAATAATTTTAGTCTTGTTGGTGCTCCTCAATGAAGGAGTGCCCTCAAGACTAAGTTCTCCTATCTAATCTAATTCCGGCACAAGACCAAAGCTAACTCGCCAACCCCAAGACCTGTAAGTATGAAACTTTCAACAGGGTTCGTTAATTAGCCCAGGTAGTTAGTTAAGTTATAAGGACAACAAGTTTGAGACGAGGGAGGACAAAATTGAGATAAACTCTAAGACAAAGACAGTATGTAAGTATTTCCTTACCTTTTCCCATTCCTCCGCCTCCGTTTCGTTGCGTACACAGTTCCGAGTTGATTCATGCTCACATTTAGCATTGGTCTGCCGTCGTTAATTTCAAATCTCTTAACTTTGTGTTGAATCTGAATCTGCTGCTTGTCGTTATCCTATTATTGCCGTCCAGTCCTCTCTGAAACCACGTCCGTCTATTTCACAGAAATCGTCAAGGCTTGACAAGGACCAATCAACACTTCACTTTTTTAAACACTGTTCTGCGTATTCTAATCCAGGCTTCAGCTCAGTTTATATTGTTAAATTCTTATCTCACTTGATGCGTCGCAGTAGTACGGAATCTCGTTTCATTTTAAATAGTACGGAGATTCCTTTTAATTTATTTGAGTTCCCAAGGTGCAGATGAGTGGATGGAAAGAAATGAGCCCGCGGGGCTGCGCTGAGCTGTGCTGTTGTGGTGTGTATCAGTATCCGAGATGCTAATCTGATTAAATCCACAGATTAAAAGGGACGACGACGGACGGGAGCAGGCATAAACTTTAGGGTAGATGAGACTGGAGGGTTTAAATCTTGACAATCTTATGAATGTGAATGGAGTTGGGTTGAAGGAGTCCGCAACAATCACGTAATTGATATCTTGGATCCCATCAAAACCATTTCAACTTGAGGACCGGTCAGTATTAAATTCGCTCCTCCGATTCCCCAGTTTTCCTTCCCGTCTTCAATTAAATCCGAACACTTGCCCGCTAGCGACAAATACAATCCAAATCCGTTAAAAGCTCCAAACACAAATTAGAAATTACCAGTAAATATCCACTCACTCACTGGCAAATAACCCACCCTATCTAAGTCCAATCACATTAATTTGTTATTAATTACACCTCGTACTGGCCTACTCAAAAAATGTCACCTTCCACTTTCAGCAGTGTCCTAATTAATGTCACTAACTGCCACCTGCTTCGATTATCAACCAGTTTTTAAAATGTAGTCCCAGTTTCTTAATCCAGAGAGCAACTACCACAAAAAAAAAACCCGAAGCCCACTGAACTGAGTCCAATGGCGTGATTAATTAATTCAATTATTAATTAATATTGAATGTCACTGCCTCACAACAAGCAAATAGCGCTGGATTTGTTGTACTGTGACTCGGGGGATATTCCCGTGTGATTGTTTTCGGACCCAAGTCCAGACAGCAACTAAAACTAAACCTCACGTACACATGTGGAAAGGGGGAAAACCTACCTGGATTCTTCTCTAGTAAATTGTACATACGTTAGACGTACCTTACGACTTGACTCTCACTCTTTTCATTCCCGATGCGATTCCCGACGCGTCGGAACTTGTGCTGTACTTTGGTTGCGGTCTCACCTGAACTGGGCCCTGAGCGCCAACTCGATTCAATTCTATGAAACACTCGGCGGTGGTCGAAGCGAAGCCGTGTATGATTGATGGGCTTTTTCCAAGGGTGGAGGAATAGGTGGAGTTTGGTAGATAGGGAATTTTACATCCTGTGCTCTTTTCCTTCGTGGATTGGAGTTGGGTCCTCCGCCCACTTGTACCTGTGGTCCGCCTCCATCCTTTGTATTACTTGGGGAACGCCGGCGCGGGGTCAAAGTAAAACCCGGGTATCCATGTACTACCGAGTCGGGAACGCGAACGGACGCGACCTGCTGTTATGGTTTTCAGATCGGACAATATTTAGCCAGATGCAAATGACATGGAGTAAAGTAAGCAATAAGTTAGAAAAGGCCTAAATAATGATTGGAGAGGATGTAAATCGTAAATATGGACATTTAATTATGGTTTGAGATTAGAGGTGCGTAGGTGGCTACCATAAAGCTGTCAAATTATATCCCCGACATCTTGAAGTCCCCATTACATTTTTATTAACTAAAAATGTGACATTCGGTCTCCGTATGCTGAGAGGAGGCATTAAGTCAAGTCAGTGGGAAAAAAATATTTCCGGTAAAGGTAGTAAAGAGTCATTTTGACCGTCCTCATCCATTTAGGTGAACTTTATGAGTTGTCACCAAAAACCAAAGAGATACGGATCTTAACAAGGGGAAGGTATGGAGAACTTTTTTGTGTTGAAGAGCTCACAATCTAAATGTGATCGAAAATGAAAGGGTTTTGAGTTTGTTTGTGTTGCCTTCGTCTCAAAATGATTCCATAAATCCTCAAAGTTTAGAAAATACGTCCCGTCGTAAAAAGAATGGATGTATTCGACCTTGGAACATTTACTGCGGTCAAAACCTCACAGACTCTTTAATTAGTCTCAGAATTTCCTCTTCAAATCCACTAATCTGACACTCCGCCGACTCCCATTGTTTCAATCCTCTTTAGCACAGACATTTTCTTATTGTTTCTTTCATACGGCAAACTCCAACATAATGCAGTAGATTAATTGGACTTTTGCGTAAATATGTGAAATTAAGGTGTTGGTGTCCTTCGCGCGTGAGAGGATAAAATCCAGTTTTTTTATTTCATGTACTGAAGGAAAAGGAAGCGGGGTATGCAAATTATTTGCAAATAAATATTAACCAGGGGTAGGTGTTAAAACAGGATTTTAATTAAGTATAATAGGCTCTTCATACTTAATTCCTCCTTGACTCGTCAACTCTTCGTTGCGCTTGCAATAACCACACGTGGAAGGAAATACATAGCCACGCAATAAATAGAGCAAGAAAAACAATCACAGCATTTTTAAATTAGAGGATTCTTAAAAGAATTGGCAACTCAAGTGTTAACTAATCAAGACAATCAGTAGTGCTCATTTCATTCTTGAAGTTCATAGTTTTATCATTTTTTATAAAAAATGCGCCAGTCATTTTATATTAATGTATTTAACTTAACCAGATGAATATGTCGATTAGGTTGTACGGTTCTTCATCGTTAACTAAGTGTTTCTGTTCAAATAAGAGGTATTGATCGTAAACTAGTTATGAACGAGAACAGTAACAAGGATTACCACTTTAGTGAGAAATTTAGCTTTGAAATTCACATTTGAAACATTTAGTCTTAGTGGTTGTTCATAACTCAAGTGGATATTTTTACTTCTCCTTTTCCTGTGCTAATTTCTTTAAATATTTGTATTCAAAAGAGCAGCGAGAGGTAGTGCGCGGAGGTGACCACTGAAGTTAGCGCATTGCGTTGCTTTGGTTAGCTTTTCTTAATCAATGGCTGAGGAATAAAGCTTCAGGATTTCCAAACACATGAGTTTGTAATGGAATCAAGAGCTAATCAATTTGAAGAAGTGAACCCCAGTATTTTTATTACTTTGATTCAACCTCTTGTTTTCCCTGCTCATTGCTTTTCCGTCGTGTTCACTATGCACCGTGCATACACACACACATTATCCAAGCATTCCATATTCATTTGTGCAGCTCAGTGCTGAGCTGTGCTATCTTCTGCATCGTAGGAATGCTGAATCATAAACGAAAGAATAATGACGAAAAACTGGAACTGAAGTGAAGGAGCACAGGATTTAAACAAAAGCAAAAATGAATGTTGTAGTAGCGAGTATGGAGGGACTTGTGTAACTGTGTCAATGCCCAGGTGGACTGAACTCAGAACACATTCCCAGGAATAATAAAATTGTGCAATTAATTTTATCGGATGGAAAGTCAATATAATATTATTTGCCTAAAGGGTAATCCTTCCTGCACCGGAAGGATCTTTGTCTTTAATCCAAAGTGGTCTTCCATGCCAAGTTCTGCATATTCCTCTATTCCAGGGCCGGTTTTACGCGGCATTTGCTGCGCGAGTTAATGTAATCCGTTCTTTGGGTAAACCCATCCAAAATATGCAAAATAAACGGTGGTTGTACTTTCAATGCAAGTCATCGCAGAGTTAGCACTTGAGTCGAGCCTCTATTACAATGCTCAGCCCCTCCGATTTATTACCTTAATTTTAATTATGCTTTTATCGAAGGATTTAAGTGCTAATGGAGAATCTGAGTTATTTCTTACACGACAAGAGCAGATTAATCGAAATATTGATGCCAGTTTTATTGTTCATCTTGTCTTATGTATAAAAAATTTACTCAAATTCAAATATTTGACAAGCACCGATTACAAAATTTTACACAATTATAATATAGAATGCCACGTAATAGTTACTCCTATATGGTCAATGCTATTAAATTTCCGCTTGAATGGTATCACCATAAGGCGCCTAATTAGACTCTTATTAAGGATTCTGGCTTGACAACATTTACTTCAAGCGACCAGGCATATTGTAATAAATGGGAATCAAATGAGTTTGGGCACGAGAGAATTGTCGTGTACTCCGGGAGAACAACCAGTTTTTTATGAGTAATTCATTATTTTCCAATGCAACTTGTATTATTATATTAACGAATGCAAAGACGAGAGTCCAGTCAATTTGAATTGTGACTGACTGGGACTGACTGTGGAACATCTGTGCGGCGGAGTGAATGCAATTATTCAAATCCTACTTGGAATCTCCGAAGACCAGATCGGGGGAATTCGCATTGTATTGCAAATATACAGACGTAGCAGTAATTAATTTCCATTTCTGGTTTCATGAATAATTGTACCAATAATATATTGGCCAAACAACATTAAACCTTATTGATGTGCATTTTCCGTTTGGACCGAAGCCTAATGTTGGCTTCCTGACAGCAAAAACAGACATATTTATTCAAGATCCATTGATAAAAACAGAAACCAATTCCAATTAATTTTGAACTAGAGCAAGTCATATTTGCATATTATGTAGGCAAGTTCTCCGATTTTTAATTGGAAATAGGTTACGCAAATAAAGTTTGCCCTAATATGACAAGTGTGGAAATCCTCATGCTGGGAATTAACTTGCCAAAATCTCATGGACAGCACGGTAATATCAAATTACGAGGCAACAATGAAGGAAAAAGCGCAGCAGCAGTTGGTTACTTGAATAATAAGATTGTATCTTTAAGACCAGACGCAGGAGTAGTAGTGGCTTCGGCCCGGCGTTGCGTTGTAGGAAGACGGAACACCTGCCTGCTTGAGTCCGGCCAATAAAAACTAATCCAAACTGTGGATTTGTTATTTCTTTGTAATTGGTGAATATTCAAGTCTGTCACTGATCCCCAGCATGGTTTATTGACTCAATGTTATTTGCCTTCTGTTTACTTTGTTGGCCGTACTAAAAAATTGCAATTTTACCACTTATTTATTTATTAGCAGAAAGCCGTTCCTTTATTTTTACATTTGTAATTATAATATTGCTGGGTTTATTAGCTCAGGATGGTCCAAATGCACAGGACTTGTATACAAAGCTCGGCAAATAAGGCCAACAAGAACACCGACGGATGGGACGTGATTAAAATTAGAAATGAGAAAAAGCTGAGCATTTTGACACTGCTCCGCCGCCCGGCCACGACCGATTACAGCTCGATTCGAAAACACCCAATCATTAATATTCAGGGCAGAATTTTGTAATGTTTTACTATTCACATCGCCGCGTCACCCTGGATGGGGCTGGGACTCATTGTCAGTTTAATCATCAATTAGCCTTATCTGTGTATGTTTACATGTAACATGATGTGTTATCACAAATTCACACTTTGTGGAAGCCGAAATGTCAGCACCCATGTTTACAATTACTAATTACACCAATTCTTAAACAGCACAACTTTGGTACGCCCATGCATCCCTACCTCTTAAACAGCGTTGCCATAAGCGTACAATATTACTGACGACGGCAGCCAGACAGAAGTATGCAAAAACTAAAATTTGCATGTACTGAAAAGAGAATCGCTTCACCAAAAGCATAAGAAATTGCCCAAAATTAATTGTGATCATATGTTTTTGATCTGCCAGTGCCCAAACAACAGAAAACCCACTTGCCAAATGTATTCATTTCCTCGACCAACATATCATATTACATGGGAAATCCGTTTGAGTTGAACCTTAATTAATAAGGGACCTCGGACTTGATTTGTAAAACAAGATTGAACATTGAGTGCTTGAAATCTCCAAGAAAACACGAGGCCCTACGCAGAAGTAACCGATACCTCCTTCCTTGCCTTGCCTACCTTCTTTGTGTCTGTATGGTACTACACGGTGTAATCCTTGGGACTAGTTAATGTGTTGACATGTACTTAGTGTAGAGATTTATGGAGAGAAGAAGGAGTAAGCAATACATTAAGGCGGGGGGAGCACTTAAAAGACACTCATAAATCCCCAACCCAACTGACAAGGGAACCCATCCAACGCAATGCAATCAGATAAATGCTTCCGTTTAACAATATCCTTCCCATCCTAACCCTCACAAAACCCACAATTTTTGCAATCTTCGGATCCGTCATTAAGAGGAGGGTAGGGCAATGGAAGGGAAATTTGTATTGTTGGGCTGGTCTGGACATAATATGTGGTGTGGGTGCGACCCGCGGTTGGATCAATTGGCAGAGTCGTGAAATTAATGAACCGTGGATTAAGTCCCAATGGAGTATATTGGGCTTTTGTCTGTGGATTTGGATTTCATTGCACGATTACTGGTTAATGGTTTTTACATAGAATAATAATGTATAAATACACATTAACGTACCATTCCACAGAATTCCAACTGTGGTACAGTGGTATTAAGTATACGATAATGTTGAGGTGCTGGATTATGGCTCAAACGTAACTGTCATTTGGTTACCACAATTGCCTAAGCTGATTGACTTATGTGTGTCGATTGATTTGTAGTATGGACTAATGTAATGATATGGAGA
>JAAXYW010000445.1:0-37433 GCA_036851895.1 Orthonychiurus folsomi | reverse complement strand
TTGATTGAAGCATTTGCATTTTATTGATTGATCAACTGATTATTTTCCATTTCTTGGTAACAAATTCGCATGCCAAGTTTATTCTTTTGTAAAATAACTCAAATCCAACATCTATGGCACTTGTTAATTATAATTAAACCATTCATACGTGCGTACACGTCACTCACATTCACTCTGAAATGATAATAAAAAACACAATGCATACCAATAATACATCCACATACCTACTGCACTCCAAAACTCCATCCACACATTAGTACAGCATAATTAACAACGTAACGTACGAATAACAAAAAATATGGCGAGGATAAACAGCACAGCACGAACGAACTTCCACGTACATTCCAACAATAAACTAAATCCATATACTCCGATCTACAATAAACTCTAAAGCATCACAAAAGTCATTCAAGTATTGCACTGCTGCTTCTATGCTGGAGGGGATACGCATGTGTGAGCGAAGATTTTGAGCAGCCGAGCCGGGCGCGGGAGGGATGACTAAGAAACCACACTCAGGTTCAGATCTGAAAAGACGCTATCACCGCCTTTGATGTGAGTGGTGTCGTCTGTGTGGATTTCGGTGACAAAATGAGAAATTTGGAAACATTCTGCAGTGGAGGGAATAAAAACGAGTGGGGTCATCTTGGGCGGAGAATCCTTCGATGTCCATCACGTTGTCGTATTCGATCCCGTCTGAATGACCGTAGCTAAATGTTATCTGGAAATCAGATGTAGTTGAAATTAGTACTACAGTTTAGTTCATGAACTAGTGCGCATGCGCCTAGGAAAGTACAACAAAAGTGTAATTTTAACTCCATTATTAGCTATGCTAAACACTAATTAAAAGTGACGTGGTTTGGTTGGATTCTCACCTCTGTAGACGGCTTCTTCATATCAATGAATTTCATTGTTTCAAAATGGGAATGGAATTCTGGAATGACAGTCAAATTCTGACCCAGCAAATGACCTGTAGAAATAAAAATATTATTGAGTTAAAAAAACATTCAACATTACAGAAGAAGCATTTTGTCGCGAATGTATGTGTGTTTGATGTATGTGTGTTAATTAGTAAAATAAAGTGTACAATTAAAGAATTTAGAAAAAGTTATTCAAAAACTGTGCATTCCAGTTCCTAGCCCTACTATATACATACTATTTGCTCTATCCATCAATACGATTAGCACCTCCACTTTATTCCATTTCGAAGATTCCAACCTCAAGTGCTTTGCAATTAGAATCCTTTCCTCACATGTGTACGTGTCTCGTTCGCATCACTGTACTTTCCAGAGCACCACTAACAGTGATAAAAATCCAAGGCACATCGATGTGTTATTATGATTGCTTTTAGACAAGTCGTACCCAAGTGCCGTTTGTTTGAATGTAGCCTGAAGCAAATGTATTTGAAGCATGCAATGGCCGACCTAATATTTTCGTCCAACTTTAACGAGGCTTCGTCTGCGTCGGCGCGGGAGTCAAGCAGGTAAATCATAAATGTCATAACTAAAAGCTTTGGCGTCGAAGTCAAAATTCATTGCCTTCGCCTTTCGTTGGTCATTACAAGATTCATCGGCGACCGCGGGGCAGACGGGGTTGCAAATGGTTCAAAAATTTAAGGTCGGTCTTGGTATTGAGGCCATCGACTTTTTTGACATGCACATTTTAAGTGTTCATTTAATATTTTTTGTGTTTCAAAAATGATCGTGTTTTCCTCCAAACACAGCAGTTGCAAACTTAATTTGGGCAATTATGTACATGTGTAATGTTGAAGCTATATCGCGAAGCGCCGTTGCAAATTTACCTGCAATGTATCCCACTGTAACATCATCTGGAAGCTGGATTCGATCACACATTTTTGTAAATTTCCCACCACTGAAATACCAACAAGAATTAATCATTAGACACTTCGTACTCGTAACAATCAAAATTACATTTCACGGGGATGAGTTTTTAGAAAATGAAGAAGAAACAGAAATTGACAGGGCGTATTGTTGTATTCCGCCCAATACAAAAAAGCTGGATCTTTTTGTCTCCCTGCTATTATCCTAATGTCAAAGACAAATGAAATATATACCCACGCCAAAATGACATGGTTTTCACTAACAAGTTACGATCGAATTGTTAGTTTACAAACTTTGACGAGTCATTTGCTCAATTTTGTATAGGTAAGAGGCGTTACAATTAAGAAGTGGGCTGGAGTCAAAGTACCCTTTCACCTTTCTCCATGCCCACACTATAAAATCCGAATCCCACGCGTACGCCGACGCCCGCGATTGCAATTTTCTACCATTTAAAATACATTAAGTAAATAATTTCCGCTCACCTCGCCAAAGGACTCATTCTTAGCGCCAAAGCTCGACTCAAACAAAATCCTGCACCGCCGGTTGCAAACCAGAAAGAAACTTCTTCCTGAAATATAGAAAAAAGAGAAATTATAAAATAATGTTAAAAATCCGCGGAAATGCAGGCGCCAATATTCAACAATGTAGGTATAGGTATTGGTATTTTTCGAGTGTCACCTTGCATCGCATCCCTCATTATACATTGCGTGCCAACCAACAATTATTTTCTAATGGTTTGTAAATCAAAGCGTAAAATTCCTGGCGGGCGAGTACAAATTAATGTGTGGGGGAGACATCAACGGGAATGGGAATGCAGATGGTAGATAACGCCGCGGTGCGGTTAATCCTCTTGTCCCATTTATTACAATTTTTTTGAACAGTTTGGTCTTATTTTCTTGTCGTGTCCTTCAGTGTCAGGATGGAATTATTCCTTTAATGTGTGGAACTGGAACCAAATGAAAAGAGTGGTCGGCGGCTGCAGGCTTGATAGAATTCTACGGGATTCTACGGTTCTTAAGAAAAATTGGACCACACAAACAAAATGAAATTCAAACCCAGTACCAAGTTTGAGACCCCTTTGCTTTCAAATTACTTATATTGTATTCATACAGTGTACTATTCCGGGGAATCAATGCTTCAAATCAGGAGATCTTTGAAAAATTACAGATTCAGCCTTCAGCAATTTCGATTGCATCATGTGATTCTTGGATAAATGATCTTAAAACTTGTTTAGCATCTTAGGTCATACCTTGACGTGTAAGGAAAACCAAAATGCAAAGAGCGACACGAAATGTTTTTAGTCATCCCAAAGATGAAATGAAATCACAGGTTTTCCCATAAAAGGCAATTCCAGATAAATTTCTAATGGAACACGCAAAAATCCCTATTTCTTAGTCTCCATTTTATGGTTCATCCTTTATTTTGAGGATAATTGGCGCCCTTTAACACCAAAACAGCAATTATCAGTGTACTTCAACCAGTCGGTCCGTCGTTTTGCCCAAAGAAGTCAGTCGGAGTCGTCAAATACTTTTTTTTGAAATTACCGCGCTCGAACCCAGCAGGGCTGGACTTGCGGGCACGGTCTCTTCAGTTTTTACCTTTTTGAGGAATTTCCATTTCCTTGAGCTTTTTAAGCCGTGTTTCCCTCAATAATTACACCCCATCTGCCCACGCATACCTCTCTGAAGATGAAATACGATCCTTGGGGCAAACAACTCAAATGTAGCTCACCCCACGCAAGCACGCATGCGCAGACGCAGAGCTACGGCACGCCATGTTTTACAACGTAATGTAATGAAATCTCAAAAACCTTATCCTCAAGTGCAAGCCTCCAAAAATACGTCTGATGATAACAATAAAACTCTTAACTATTAACAATCCCGCCCTCTCTGTCCACCTGCCCCTCTCAATCCCAAAGCGTGTAATCAACCCAAGCATTGTTAGCCTGTCCATCAAATTCTCGCATTGTTTTCCACATCTCCACCCATCCAAAAAAGTCTTAAAAATTTTGTAACGTCTTCGTCTTATTTGGAGTTGGAATCAACAATCCAAATGCCACACGCCTGGAGGAACCAACCCTTGACGTGATTTGAAGTGAGGAATAATTAATAGGAAATCGAAATGCCCGGCCTTGCCTTCCCAGAAAACCCTTCGCATGTCGGTATTTGTTCAACCCAAGGCAAAGACGAGGCAAGGGATTAAATTATCCCGCCATAATTTGAACCAAACTCAAACGAATGCATAAAACCCAGTCCAGGGCAATGGTCAATAAATACCAACATGGAATAAATATAATTATAGTAAATATAATTATAGTATAAAATAAAAATAAATATAAATGCATACATGAGGGTAGCTTGCGTGTTTGGAGTGGAAGCTGCTTGCGTCTGCGTCTGCGTCTGCGCAGGTTGTTGTAATTCCGGCACGCATGCCATCTATTTCAATTTTGCCGCCAAACAATCTTTTGATTTTATAAATAGAAAATAGGCGTACATTTGGATGTCGGCATAATAACAAGCGGGCAACCTGATTTCCCAGCGCACCACCCGTAATAGATGACAATTATAAAACCGAGGCCCCAAATTGAAATTCAAAGAAAGAAATAAGAGCGAGAGATAAGTATAATTATTCGAAAATCCCGCGTACAAGTTCATCGGCCGGCTTCCGCCAACCCATCTTGAAGAATTCATGATAAGGGTGCCCAAATTAGGTCAGACAAGTCTTACTTGTATTAAAATGGAACGGATTAGCCTCAGCCCCAGCGGAGTACTTATACACTTAAGACGTTCCAAAAAAGGTGCCTTGCCCTGCCTTGCCTTGCCTTGAAGTAGTGTAGATGGATGTATGCACGGGTCAAATGTGCTACACGTTATGCTATGGATCTGATAAGCCAACTGACTGATAACACCAACAAAATAAAATGATACCACAGCCACAAAAAACTGGTTCAGGTCAGACGAAGGGTGTCATCGGGCATGCGAGATGTCACTCCTTTCTCCAACCGAACAATGCATGTTTCACGACGCACACGTACGTCGTCCCTTTAACAAATCCTCCATTAAAATACCTTGTCTCGCGCCGGCGCACCGACACGTCCGTCGTTGTTGAACTCATTTCGTGCTCGGGACGTGTACTACAATAGGATTTGCATAAATATTTTGACCCATTTCATCTTGTAAATCTGAGTTGGTGGGTTGTCTATTCTATTATTACCTGGGCTGTATGTATGTGTCATGTGCAACGCATGCGCAATGCTATGGCGAAGCACTTCAATTTGAACTGTGATGGATCCAATTTAATCCGAGAGACTGACGCGGATGGGACGGGGATAAGGGTAAAATTAGACTGACGTCGATTTGAAGTTCAAATAAATGTTGATTATTCCATGGAATTCAGTGCGTCGTAAGCCGTAATGGATGGGCCCAAATGATAAGATCATTTTCTTCGTCTTATTATTTACTTTGTCCTCCAAAGTCCTTTGAGTTCAAGTGGGAATCCATGGACGTGTGGGATTAATGGCCGCGGCCGCGGTGCAAATGCAATTCAGGAATTTTGCCTGTCATTCTCATCCTCATCAATGGATTGGCAGCATTGCATTGGCATGTACACCTTAAGTAAGTATAGCAACACAATGCAGGAACAGCCATTTCCATGGCCATGGCTAATGTGAATGTGAATGGTAATTAGAATTAGACGTCGTTCTACGCATTTCAAGGCAAATCATTAAAAAGAACTTTAGTAATTTATGTTCAAAATTCTTTGAAACGGAATTTCACTCCAAGCATATTACATCTCGCCCCACATCTGGATGAAATTATCAGTTTGAGATCACTTTTTATTTCAGCCCTGACCTTTTGTGACACCGGATGCCTCGGAGGGTGGTTGTCCCAAAACGCCCACACGCCAACCATACCCATTAACACCGCTTGCAGCGGAGGTGTACATTTGTTAAAAGAAATTGGGATCTTGTTGAGTGCAATTGCCATTGGCTTTTACTTTCTGGTACACAACACAAGTCACCGTGCCGTGCCTTTCATGATTTCCGTGGTGAAGGTGATGGATGAGGATTAAATAACATACGTACCCTTATTACCTTATCCTCAAGTCATGTTTAAGACCAAAGGCCCAAATACCTTGGGCCCTAAGAAAGGCTAAAGACGTACATTACGTACCTACAGGAATGGAATGGAATGGAATTCGGGAACATGTGTTCCTCGTAAACTAGCCCAAATTTGTAGACTGATTTTTGACACCTTCTCAGGATCCCTGGGACCCCCCAACAGTGTGTGGACTTCATTTTCAGAAAAAGGATTTAATTACACCGTCCGTCCGTGGCTCGAGCTCAAAATGATACACATCCGAGCCTCAAGGAAAACAAAACCCTTCGGAGTTGAGGGACGGAAATGAGCAAGTACGTATATTTATGGAAATGAATGTTTCCTCCGTCGAATAATACGTACGTAACGTGAAATAAATCAGTCGAGAAATTCTTGAACCAAAGACAAAACCCCAGGCCACCATAAGACCCCTTATGAATTGAGGTTATCTTCTTGAAGATCATGAATAGCCAAGGGCCCAGAGGGGCAGGGCTGGAAAGAATTTTTGTTTACTCTCCACAAAATTCCACGCATTGATTTGACACTCACCACAATAGGATTATTGTTCCCTTCGAATGATCAATGCCCATACAATGCCTCGTACCAAATCCAAGTTCCAAAACCCTTTATTTCACAGCCTTAAGGGTCCCCACGCCCATGTCTGCCACAGAAAATACTTTTGAAGTATGTCGTTTGTGTTATTCTGTTTCAAATAGGCGGGACTCGACAGGCGGGGAAGGTTCTGCGCATGTCATAAGGGTCTTTGTTGGGCTCAGCCCCTTAAGTGTAAGGTGGGGGGAACCTGCCGGGTCAAAATCAGATAAGGGCTCGTGACATTTGAACGTACTGTGCTGTACTGCACAATGGATCGTCTCCAAAAACTAGCCTTTTTCCTTATGGAAATTCGAAACATTTATTTAATTTCCCTGCGTGGGTTTCCAATTCCATTGGCTTCTGTGCTACCCGACACGTACAGCCAGTACTTGCCATTCGGAGTCTGTTATTTTTGTCACCGCACCACGACGTGGACTTTTTCAAATCCGTATTTGTTCTTCCGGGTGATTGATGATGGAATCCTTCGGAATCCTTCGCTCCCACTCCGTCACAGGGCGGTGTCTCTGGAACTAATCATGCAATCTGAATGTGTACATTGCATACGTTAGTTGTAGTTATGGGCCACTCAATTCTGGAATGCAAGGCAAATGCAATGTGGGTTATGGTTTGGTCCTGGCTATGGAGTAGCTGTGAAAATGGAATTCATTCCTTGGAAATGGATTAACTACCACGACTGCAAGCAGATTGCTTTGGGAACTTGGAAATCAAGATGGGATGGGGGAATAAGGGATGATAATCTAAACAGTGCCGTCCTGGGCGGCATGGCACTGCGTTGAGGGATGAGTTGTGTAATGAATTCCAGTTAATTATGCGTGAAAGTGTATTTGTTCATTTACATTATGTATGCTTTTGATGGGTACTTCCACCGAATGGGTACCACACTGAAGTCATTCCCATTAGAAAAGGCAGGGTGAACACCAATACGGCTTATATTATCAAATACATAGTGAATAAAAAGTACAACGCTGTACAATGCCACGCTACAGACACATAAAATGAACAAATTAATAAACAAATTAGACATAATAAAGAATATAGTTTATCTTGCGATGAAATTCAATAAAATTTAGTTGGACTTTTCTTAATGCATTCATTCAGATAATATAAAAACCGTTAAGAGGTGGAAGATGCCAAGAGCTGCGGCTGTACTTTCGTATGCCAAACAGCGGTAATGTGGTCAACAAAACTTTTAAAGTCGAAGCTAAAGCCCATAGCTGATGGGTCTTCCAAAACTTTGATTCAAAAGGTAAATGGACGAAGACCATGAAGATCTCTTCTCGTTGTTCCCCTAGGCTAAATTACAAGGCATTCTCTTGCTTCATTAGAGACACAATTCTTTGGCAGGCTTTTCTCAATGGGTGAGCCAACCAAAACCTGGTCGGTCGGTCGGGCTGACTTGTCTTCGTTAGTATTGTACATACGAATTTCCCGATTTTACATAATGGACTCCCTGTGCTGACCACTACATAAATATGTAAAAAAAAACCGTCCAATAATCTTAGAGCCCAGCGCAGCGCTTGTCTTGTAATAATGAATTCATTTCGCATGCGCCTTCTGCGATGCGGCCCGACTTTGAGGTATTTCCTCGTCAGTGATTAAGTAAGTAAAATTCCTCCACAGCACAGGCCTTAATCCAAGTCCAAAGATGAGGTCTAATGATGAATACTAATTTATAAATACTTGGTCGTCAAAAAAACACGACTGTCCAGTTTTTATTATGGATAACTTTCGCCAAAACCTGCCTACATACTGTAGAAGGTCACAACCAGGATAATCCATGTACAGCGCAGCGCAGCGCCGCCACTGCACTGCACTGCTCAGCGCATGCGTACGTACGTACAAATCAATATGGGTGTGGTGCAAATCTCAAGTTAAAATCTTGTCGTAAATTTAAAAGCATGGCTGCGGCTGAAAAAGGAGTGGGACTCGTCCGGTGCCGCTGCCACCTCCAAAGCGAGTTTGACAAGGTAAGAAAATACATTTAAACCTTGGGAAATGCTTTCACGTGTCAAGTGATCCAATTTTTTTTTGTCTGGTTATCTAATCTGGTGTTTTAAGACAAAGTTATTTTTTTTGTGCTGTGGGAGATGCTGCCTGCCTGCCATTCACCCACTCACATCACATCGCACTCTCCTGTCCACACTTCAGGATTTAACGCACCTGATCCCAAAAACTTGTCCACTGCCAATTACTTTCACCGCAGTGAACACAATACTTTAAAAACAGGTCACGTTGAGGCGTCAATCGTCGCGTCGCATGCTGGAATGGATCTTTACAATGATTTTTTTTTATCAATTATTTTGTCAATTGATGATTGATCGGGTCCCGATCATTAAATTTAAAGTGGAATTCCATGGCAAGACCAATACATAATATACGGGAGCTGGATGCAATTAGTGACAAGTTCGTTTCGTTACGTGTTGGATTTGACAGAATGCAAATATTTGACCGCTACTGTTCAGCAGCTGCATGTAGTGGAATTTGCCCCCTTAATATATGCACACATTGTTACTTTTTAGAATCAAGGCATGTTTTTCTTACCGTATGATTGTCAGGATCACGGATTCGAATCGGGCTCTTGAGACTAGGTTTGCCCAAATACCAATAATTATGTGGATCGTGGCGTCCCAGCATATCCAACAGGGTGGGAACATTCACGTAATTGTCATCGTCGAAGTGACAAAACCACCTGTACAAAAATACAATGAAAAAGCAATAAGAAAAACCTGCAGGTTGCAAATGCGCAGGCGCAGGGTTCCTATTTCTCAAATGTCGGCGTACAATTTGCCGTGCCCTCACCCTCCCCTTTTCATGATAACAATAAAATGACATTTTGTTCAAGTGGAAAAAGACCGTGCAAATCCTGACGGTTTCACCTTAACTAAGCTAACGACTACTACCACGGCCGCAGCCATTACAACATTGTTGTCCCGTGCTAATCTTTATGTTGAAATCTACCATGTGTTTCTGCTGTTGATAAATTGTAACAATAGTCACGCGACATGATCATCAACCACAAAACTAAATCTGAGGCACAAGACACTAACAATGCGATGGTAATGCAAAAAGTTCAACTTTTTACATATGGATTTAGCATTGTGGATTTCATAGAATTCCTTCCTTTGAGTTTTTACACTCGCCTTGTTTTGGTGATTCACTAATTTCCCTCTGAGCCATGGCACGAAATGGGAATGCACTTATGATAAATAAAGTACATCACACAAAATGCTACATAATTTGATACGTGGTAATATGTCTAAAAAATTAGTGTTGACAACTTACGATTTTGTTGATCGAATAAAGGCATCAAATTCAGCTGCCATTTTACAACAAAGTGCTTGTCGGGAATGTGTGGATGGGCAGCCCGTGTTGATCAAATGACCATCTACAATAATATTAAATTTTTATTGAAATATTAAATATTACGATACAAGCAAATTGTACTTGTTGTAAAACGAACACTCACTTGTCTTCCGCATCAACTCGGGGTCATCGTCATCCGTGAAGATCCACGTCTGGGAAAGAAAACAAACAATAAATTAAAATCATGAAGCGAGATTGAGTGAATTGAAGCATACGGAAAGCATAGCAGGAATTTGAAACAAAAACTTTGATAATGCTAAAGGCACAGTTCATTTTTATGCGTGAGGCTTTTCATCCTCAATATCATCGTCATGCACATGTTTATGATGGAAGGAAGATCGGAGCTCAACTTCACCATAAATTGCAAACGGCACATTTCATAGCAATTTTCTACAACAGTTGATGGTTGAGGTCCGTCAAAAAATTCAAATTCATGGCTAATGCTAAAGACCAAATCTAAAATTTAACAGAGCTGACGCTTTTGCAAAACCGGCAGGCCATGTAAAATTCTACGACATCGTGGTCACGCACCATGCCCTCAAACGTCGCTTTAAATTATAAAGCCAAGTATTTTTTTGAACGATTTGTTCGTTTACAAAAATTGGTATATGTCCATGTCAGGAATCCACAGGTGGGGGTGTGGGGATCTTCGTGTCATACCAGTTTCCATTGCCATCCAGCGTTAAATTATTGTGACAGGTATGGCCAAGAAAACCTCAAACCTGATTTCGCGTAAATGTTACGGATTTGTGAAGCTTTTGGTTTGAATCTTTCTTTTCCAACACCACAAGAAATGTACACTACGCCGCTGTGGCTGAATACGTTTTATTTTCAATACCGTATTTACTGACCAGCGTTCCACTCAGCATGAAGGGTTTGGCTTCTGATATTTAAGATTAACCTTTAAAGTCCTTTTCAAAATTGCCCTCTTTGAATACAAACAAAGGATAAATGGTCAGAGAAGGAAGTCCTTTAATAAAAATACCCAAGACTTTGTGTCCCTTAACACACACATGTGGATTTGTTGACAAAAAGGATTAAATTTCCAAATATTTCGAGGTCGACTTGTCAAAGGGTTTACGAGGCGGGTACGGTACATGCACAAAGCCTGTTCAAATATGTGAAAAACCGACATTCAAACACACAAATAATAAATTTCTCTATAAGGATTCTGTATGCAAATACTCAAGTTCGTACGTAAGTAGCCGTAAGTCACATAAACATGACGCCACGTAAATTTTGCATTTAAATTTTGAAATCAAATGCACATGAGTAAATTTAATTTCTAAGCCACCCTCATTTCTCTCAAAGAAATATTCATCGCCAGTCACAGCCACCCAGCTGATCAAAGGAGAAGATCCTCAGATTTAATGAGCTCATCCTCCTCCTCCTTTCCACGGTGGGACTGACTCAAAGCCGAAATGCAGATGAGGGCGACGGCCGCGGCCGCGGTCGGAGGACTGGATGAGGTGTTGAGTGAAGTGAAGCCGAAAATGAATCTGAGAAATTCTATTAGCTTAAACAAAAGCTCGTGTGTTTGTGTGTACGGACGGAATAAATGTAAGTAATGCATTTGCTACTGCACTGCACATTAAATCCGTGTTTGACAAAGTCAATGCCCAACGTACAATATGGCATGGGAGGATGCGTAAAGAACTGTGCCGGGTTGTCGGTTTTTATCAAAGACGAAGACGCACATGTAATTTATGACGAAAGCCAGGGCTACCAGGCGTTTTTTTGATGCCGTCGCCAATAGGATTATGCAATTGGACACCTAAGTTGATGCAAAAATATGATTTGACTTTTTAACTATTATAAGGTGGTGCTCGTATGGTTGCTATTCTCGCAATAATATGGTATTCTAAACATTCACGTTAAATTCCTAGATATCCCAATGTACAAGTGTCTGAATATGTACCTACCTATATTTAACTTGATAGGAATACACCGTACATCTATCATTTTCATTTATATTCATGACTGATCGTCAGAAGCCGATTCCCGAAGGCATTTTTTAAATTCAAGACGAGTAAGGTACGCAGACCAAGGATTAGCGGGTGAGGGACATTGATTGATACATAGGACAGGGCCATCCCATTACATCTTTCCATGTGTCCATCCTCCTCCTCCGATTCAATAAATAATATTTCATCTTCAGCCCTAATCAATCTCACCATACCTCACCTGCCTCACATCCTTCATATACATTGAACATGTCCTATTCATCTTTCCCCTTCATTTATTTATTAAATTTAATCGCCGTGTGTGTGCCTAGAGCTACCTTCTATCAAGCTACACATTGTTGTGTAATAAAAAATTAAACATAATTTCAATCTCAAAGCCTGAAGGATTACAATCACACTATGCGAGAACAAGAAGGGGACTCCTTATTGGCATTTGCCGGAAATGGGCAACAAATCCTCATCTAAATCGCTAAATTGCAATTGTCAATTGTGGACTCTGCTGTTTCACACCAAGCTGAAGAAAATTGCAAAAGTTTGGTTTTAATTGACCTGACATGAACAAGAGGTGTCAAATTTCGCGCCTACCGATGCATGCCTTTGGAGAGACTTTCTTCAAAACCGAAGGTTCCAGCCTTGGGTGTTAATTGGATAATTGGAAGGATTTCAAAGAAAAACGACCGCCGTGACACTTCTGGTCAAATCCTAATAGAAACCAGACAAGCCGACAAATATTTCAGGCTTAAGAAAGGATTGACCACTTGCTCGGTTTGAATTCTTGTTATTTGGAGTATTTGTATTGTCACTCCTACCCATCCTGATTTCTGACACAAAGCATGTACCGCACGGCACGGCACCCAGAACCTGAGTACCCAAAAAGTTGGTCCAAAGAATTTCTCAAAACATGTGTTTTTACTTATAAAGATTGGAGCCAAAAAGGGAGGGAAAAGGGTGTTTAGAAAAATACCCCGACCGATGCACTTGCTGCCGTGCCTTGGTGGAAAAATAAGGAAGAAAAACCTGCCAGAAAACAAGGACCCAAACTCCCAGTGCAATGCCATGCCAGACGAAGACTGAGGAAAATAAACCTTTCCAACTCAACTTACACAACCAACCTTTAATGGCGGGTGGTGTCATGTCAAGTGTAATTTGACCTTTTCTTCAGCAAAGAGTATATGTGCATTGGATTGGGGTTTACAACACAAGAATGCATGTGACTGAGGACTGGAGTTGCACATAGTAAATCCAGTTTGTCCTGACACTTATTACTGGTGGAGCTGCTACAAAATGAGCCTTCAGACCCAAAACTCAACGACCATAAATTCAATTAAAACATCTCCAGAAAGTAAAACGAATATTATTTTACGATATGGTATGTAGAATAAAAGGAGGGAGTTGTTAAGGAACTCAGATGTAACGTTATACTTTATTGCAAGTGTCTGCTCTTTGACTTTTCAACAAGTTTCTGTGAACATGTATAGTAGGGATGGGGAAATTACTTCACTAGTGACTAGTGAAGTGAATTCTTAAGGTCGGATTTTGGGGGATTTCCATTTCCGAAGGTTGGGTTAGGAGTAGAGCTCAAAGCTACGCTTTCCAAACAAATTAAGAGCAATAATCTAATTGACGATTGACGACAACCTTAAAGGGAGAGGACGAAACAGAACTTTGTTTATTGGCTTCATTAAACTGTTGACAGGAATATTTATGAGTACCCAAATATTGTTGGCCGAAAAGTTAGAATTTGACGGTCTGGTCAGTCAGTGCAATAAAGTGAATATTTTGAAAACTCGTAAACTTTATTGTACCTGCAATAAGAACACAGTCCAGCCAAAAGGGCCGGGCTGGCGGCTCTGAAAGGTTCTGCTTCCAGATTACAGCTATGTTTTGACATGACATTATTTATTTGACAATTCAAAAATCCTTTTCTAGTTTTCTGGTTCAAGCATTTATGATTGGCTGTTAAAACTGTGTTTGTTGCCTTTGGCTTGGCGCCGAACCGACTATCGGCACTCAGAATGGAGTCAGGAATAATTGTGAAATTTTGAAAGAAACCCCGCGGCAATGCACCCGGTCTTCAAAAGAGTATGAAGAGGTACAACAGACTTAAATAGAATTTCGCAACTCTTCTTGTTTATGGCCTTAAACAATGGAGGGATGTGTTAGAAAAGCGAGGCGGGAGATTAAAGTTGGAAGCGCAACAAAGTCATAAGGGCGTTTCAAATTACACGCAAATGAAGGCGGTCGTGCGTGCGTTATCGGGTTAACACCATTTTTCATGGTTTGGTGACGCCAAGGATAAATATTTACAAATGTGTGCTACCAAAGGGGAAAAAATGAAGATGAGCTGGATTTTAACCAGTCAAAGAAAGTGAAATGGAAACAAACATTAATTTTGAAAATTTGAATAATAGTTGCACTCACTTGTTCCCGGGCGAGTTTGAACCAAGTCTTCAGAATTGGACCCAGCCGTGATTGATGGAATCTCTTTGTGGATTTGACACTGAAAAACACATTGTCCAATTTCTCCTGAGAAAATTGTCTCCTGACTGCGTTGATTGTCTTGTTAATTTTTGGCGGTGTGATTCTCCGTGTGTTGCCCAACGAACTTCGCTGTTGGGACTCAAATTTCAGTTCATCATTTACCGAAGATTCCAGTTCCTCAGATACAAGTTCATGAAATAATTTAGAGTCCGCCGAAGATTCATGGTGGGGAACAACCGGTTCTGATGGGATTGAGGACTGGGTTTGCAATTGCCTAATTAGATTGACAACATTCTCTGCTTGACTGTCTCTTTTTGAGGACAGGATCAAGGCGACTTGAAATCCAACAATTAAACAAGAAATGAGAAACACTGCAGTCACTTTTAAGGCAAAATCATAGCCGTAGCTTTGTACAGATGTAATCCAAGTTTGATTTTCATATTCATCGGCTCCAACGACGCTGACACGCAATTTCTTGTAAGAATCGATCTTCATTGTCACAATTTTATTTCCAAACAAATCCTATTGATCCAACAATGTCACGTCACGTCACACCAGCTCCACCAAATTTGTATTTATTTACACAGCATGGCACTTTTTGGGTGAATTCACGAATGAGGAATCCGGAAATTCCCACAACTGTTTTCTAATTTTTAAGATAATATATATTGCCTAAGATTGTCAGAGTTGGTGATTTGAGCACAAGAATACTGCTAACTGCATATATTTGCTCCAAGTATTTTTAAGTACAAAACTATTGAAACCGCTGCTAACACTTTACCTTGGGTTCCTACACCATGGAATGGAATGGCGACAAGAATGCTTCAAGACGAACCTCGTCCGTTGAGCTTGTGATTGAGACTGGCCTATTCCTGCCAGTGGGTTGCCCTTTTTCCAACACATCGCGTTGTGCATTGCATTACATTGCATGGCTGGGGGTGGGCCTGCTATGACCGCCGATAGCTCGTATGGTTACAATCAAGTTACCATTACTGATATCCATGTGACAGTAATAATGTTGTTCTTGTTTCATTGTATTACACTTTATGACATGTGGATTTTGTGTATTTTTATTTTTTTGGAAGTCCATTTCAGTTTATCTATCGCAATCCACAAAATTCAAAATATGCAGGATGATTTTTCAACGGTCATGTTTTCTAACACCATTTGATGGAAATCGACGATATTTCAAAAGCTACTATTCTGTAGCAAAATGCTGTCCTCTGTGTAAGTGTGTAAGTGTTGCAAAACTCCTAGAGCGCCAGGAATGAAATGAAGCAAAACACTAAAAAAAATACTACAACAATCGAACTGGAGGATATTCCGGATTTCTGAATATGTCATGTGGAAGTTTGCCCTCGGTGTTTAGTTACATAATAGCTTGCAGAAATTTTAGCTTTCTGAAATGCGATCGCCTTGTCGGTTGCCAAAAACACCTTTTCGTGCATTACAAACATTTGAATTGAGGCTTTGTTTTAAAAACTGTACTGAAACTTAAAGCTCACTTTAATTTTTAAAATGTGTGACTTCTGTGTCTATAAACACGCAGGTGTAAATAAATTAATGCTGAATGAATTGCAACTTATTGCAAAGGGGTACTTGCAGTGCACATACTTTTACATGTCATTGTCATGTAGGATCAAAAATTATTTCAGTTGTCTAATTTACTTGGCTATCAATCAATGCACATATCGCATATCGCCTTGAATTGTAACTACAAAATACTTTATGACAAAATGTAGACCCATTATTAGTAAAATTGGACCACTATTCGAAATTCTAGCGTGGTCCAGTGTATTATTAGAGCACAGTTTTAGAGAAGACTTGGCCTCTTACGAAAAAGCACGGTACTGCTACTACTACTATTGAACTAAACAGCGTACTTTTTTTGCCCACTCCACAGAAAGCACAACGATGGATCCCTCTGTGGGGGATGAAACAGGTGTTTTGCCCGAACATCGATTGTTGTCGCATGAGGCGCTCTTTTGTGCAGGTACAGGGCAGCGGCAGGTGTGGCTCCAAAATTCCGTTCGGAGTAAATATTTGTATTCGTGGTTTGTTTTGGATTCCGTCCATCCGTCCGCGTCCGGGGTAATTATTCCCTTAGTTAGCTAATGTAAAACGAATGTGATAAATATCCGGATGTGCGTTTAAAGAAGAATCTCTTTACAATGTCCATGTTTTCTGGGTACCGGAGTGAGAAATATGAAATTCAAATTCCAAAGCCCTCGGGTGAGTACGTTGAATAGTTTAAATTTTTACTAAATTATACTAAATTTTGAAGCAAGTATGTGAAGCACTCTAAAGTTGTTTCATTTTGTTTTGTTATTAACAGCAACATTAGTTTTTTCGTCAATCCTGACATGGGTCGGCGGAGTTCTGGTTCTGATCGGATTTGCCTGGTTCGTATATTTAATTTAATTTTAATGACCCACGGCCAGCAGACCTAACTCGTATGGTCAGTTGTCAGTTAATATTTAATAATTTTGATTTTGTAGTCCGTATTGGCTTGTTTCATGGGAGTACACATTTAGTCCATTTATTCGGATGGGATTATGGGAGTTTTGTTTCAACGAATACCGGCATCCTCATTTCCAGTTTGACAAGCTATTCAATGGATGTCACTATGTATTTAGTGAGGAGTACAGAATTATTCGAGAATGGCTACTACCAGGTAACTTTTAATTGCCAAATTCCCCACAGTTTACTTAACGTAAGTTCTGGAATTTAATTTTTGATCTCGTCAGGTTGGCTGATGGTCGTTCAAGCATTTTACACCCTGGCTTTTATCGGAACATTTGGAACTCAAATTGCTTTAGCCCTGCTCGTCACTCGATTCCCTCTGAAATTTGTTCTAAGTACCGAGAAATTCATTACATTTGCTTGCTGTTGTGCTAATGGAGCTACAGGTACACCCTCATTTCATATTCAATCACTAGCAATGCATGTATGTGTTTTAACTAAAATTGGTAATTATTTTTGTAGCATTTTTCCTCTTCTTGTCGGTTGCCATTTTTGGAGGAAGTTGCTATCGTCGGGATTGGATCCAATATCCAAATTTCAACTATATGTCGTGGGGCTACGCTGTCGCGTGTTTGGCAATGTTTATCCATGCGTTTGCAGCTCTCTCACTTTATGCAGAATACAAATCAGCATCGGATCGACGCCATGACAGAGATCGTGGAGTGATTATTCAAATGCAGCAGGCGGGAGGTCCAGGGACCGGAAGTGGCGGAGCTTCAAATCCAGGATCTGTAGTTCACCAGTTTGTCTAAACTTGTGGTTATCTTTTGAGAATCTCTAATTATCATGACAATGCTTTAGCTTAGTTTATATTCACATTGAGTTAAATTGCTATTACACTTATTCCGTCCGGAAGGGTTGTTAGCACAAGATGTTTTCTGTGCTGTATTTATATGTATTAGAATTTGTTGTGAGCAAATGGCCAATGTTTGTTATTATTAGTTGAAATCTATTATTGTTAAAAAATTTATTTTACTCATGAAAGTTATTTAAAGTAGTCAGGTAGTTATTACCGCTAATATCAATGGAAGACAATTCCGTCCATTTCAAACCTGGTGACAAACCTTTCTAGGTGGTGCCTTTCAGTGTGTAAGATAAGATTTAAAACATATATTTAGTTCATCAGTTTAGTGGCTAAAGAAGTCTTGCATGTCAACGGATTTTTAACTTCCTTCTGATACCGATACCCATCTTTTATAACAGGATTTTCTAAAATTTTCAAATAAATTTGAATGTGAGAAGATGTAATTTTTCTAATGTGAGTGCGAGGTATCTTCCTTGTTTTCTGTGCCACAAGCTCAGTTGCCAATTCAGCTAAAAGTGAGTTATATACTTGAAATTGTACTTGTTGTGTAGTAAATATTGCAGTTTATGCACTTTGCCGGACTCCTGAGGTAATAAATATTTTAACCAAAATTTTGCATAGTATAAATAAACTATAAACCGGTTTGAAGAACACGGAAAGTTTTACAACTCTTAAAATTCAAGGTCCATTTCAACTCTTCAAATAACAAGTAATTGTTGTGCTCAGTTGATTGAGCAAGAAAATTCTTGCTCATTTCTCAAATCATCTAGCCTCAGACAACACTTAATACAAAGGTTTTTTCAAAATGGATTGGCCAAGTAGAGTAAGGTTAAATTATATCAAACTAAAAGATTCCGCGTATACAAGTTGCTTATTTTTCACAGGTTTTGCTTCTGGTTGCAATATGTGCAATTGTTATCGACCCACAAGTTGATGCCACAGTTAAAGGATCTTGGTCACAGGATTACATTAATCCCAACTTGGTCTATGGTGGGCAAGAAGGAGAAGATCTGTCTCCAACCTACGTTTGTCGTGCAGGGACAGCAGGCACTGGGGGTGTAACCCCTGGAAAATACGTTCCAGGAATTGTTCCAACTTGCTTTATCTCAAATGGAAAAAAGGAGGAAGGCAAAACATCATTTCAAGTCCTCATCGATAATTCCTATCAATGGGTCAAGGCAGGGACGAATGGCGTAATTCCACCCAATGCAGTTGAAGGTGGATTCAAAAGCTCAGGTGAACAACTTTATGTTTGCCGAACTGGAAACGAAAATGTGCGTAAATTTCTTTGGACTGGAAAAGCTATGTTGGTTGGTGCTACGAGGAAGGATTTAAATAAGTGCTTTGCCAGTTGGGCAGGAGAAGCGAAATCTTACAGTAATTTTGAAATTCTAGTGAAACCAATACCCAAACGGTTGGGGTTATTTGATCTGCCAAGGGATGATTCAGTATTGTAATGAATTTGGTGCAGTATGCCATTTGCTGTATGTGGGATTATGATTATAGCTGCATTTCAGCCCAAGGTCATTCATATTTGTATAGAGACTATTATCAAGCAATAAAACTCAAATTGAAGTTTATCTGCTCAAGTCAGTTCAATGCTCTTCAAATTTACACGTTGAATTCATTGGGAATTAGGATAGATAACTAGAGAAACCACCTATACTCTCATTCTCTATGGGATGTATAGAAAGCTATCACATGCTAATTATGTTAAACCAAAAGTTAATATTGCGTAAACAAAAAAGATGTATTTGCATTCTGAGATTTTGGGCTACCTTCAATAAGGAAGGCAGAGTTTCTTGTAATAATGAAAAGTTCTCTCTGCCGCCATATTGCTCTGCAATCGTTCAACGAACGCAGAAATTAAAATCATTCAGTAAATATGTTTAAATCTGATAAACTTTCACCTGCATTTAATCCCATCCCCAATGGTGCTAAAACCCCTGGGTCCAGGAACCGCTTACAAACGTGCAGAATTGCACGAATAGAAATAACTGCTACTAAAGTTGTAAAAGTTAAAATTTGCTAATCTACAAGAGAACAGAGAAATCGTTCTTCTCTTCTGTAGTACCTTAATAATACAAGGTGTTATACATTTCCTATGCTACACAAAGAAAGTTTGCCTTAAATGAAATATTGAAAGGAGAATACATATTAAACTGTTTACATTAAAAGAGCCTGTCAGGCCACTGAAGCATAATTACTAATTACTGCCGAAAAAGTAATCTGGGAACCTGCATCAAATACCTATGCTTAACCAGGTTACATTTAGCAGGGATGTGTCAGCTAGGATTATTTTGCTATGAATTACATGAACATATGAGTATTCAAAACTCAAAAGTAATATTGCTCCCTTTTGTATTGGTCGCTCTTTTGGTTATCCTTTTTGGTTACTTATCCGTTTTCACATTCATGTAAGTTTGAAGGTGGTTGACTGGAACAGAATTACCCCAGAATGTTGTTTTTTCAACGTGCGGTCTTACGACCTAACGACAGACGACGCGACGGTAGCTTTGTCGCTCTCTTGGATCACTGACCGATTGAGTTAAGAAAAGTTCACACGACCGAGGTATGTTCCAATTGAATTTACATGAGACAGACTGGCGTTCGCAGCACAAATGGAATCTTTGAGGATCGCGTCAAGAAAAAGGTTCAGAAATTCTTTTTGCTAGCCCTAAGGTTTCAGGGAGGAGGAGCTACGAGGTCCACTTTTCTATTTGTATTTTTAGTTTGTAAAATTGTAAAGGAAGAAAGGTTGTCGTCCAAGTTCCTTGACCAAAGTTCCAATGCACTATTTTGAGTTCTCATAATCGTCAGCATAAATTATAGCAGAAAAAAAGCAAACATGGAAAGAATGAGAACTCGAGCTCAATCGGAAAACTTGAGGAACCGAGGACCTTCTGGAGATATTACCGACAATTCAAATTTGCTGGACTCCACTGCCGAGAGAAGCGTGCGTATGGATCACAGGTGAGACTTAGTCGTTTTCTGCCCGTGCGCCGCGACTGACGAATTTATTCGGTTCAAAAAGTTTTAGCTGTTTTCGATCATGGCGAGGTGTAACATCAACGCTGGTATTAAGAAAATCAAGGATAATTGCCAGATTACGCCAGAAGACTTTCCAGTTGCAAAAGAAATTATCGAAAAAGTTTTTGAAATTATGCTAAAATCGTGAGTAATATTAATGCTTTAGTTTTGCTCAATTCAAGGTTATTATAAATTCGCGCTTTTATAACATCTCAAATAGCACAATGCAATAATCTTATAAATATTAAATACTACCTTGTTTTACATTGTTTAGAGCGGCAAAGGACTTCGATAGAATAGGTCGTGCTGCCTCGATAGAGTTGACCAATGTTATGCAAAACTACTCCGAGGCTCGTGGTGCGAGGCGGGATGTAAGTAACCAACAAAACTATTCTGTTTCTCAGTGACGGTTAATCATTTTGTGCTGGTATTTACTATTTCTTGCCACGCACATGAAACATCCTTAGATTTTCAAAGTTGGGCATCAATTTACATAAGGTTTTCTGACAGGCCAATTGAAATTTGTTTTTTTTCATGTTCAAACTAGGAGGAACTGGAACGCCTACAGCTGGAACTGGCCGAGGCAAAGCGAGAAATTCTACGCATCACTGCAAGGAAAGAACATTACAAACGGCAGGTTACTACTGCCAAGAGCGACGCAACTGATGCTAGTGACAAATTGACGCGCACTGTGGTATGAAAAAAATTTTGTGGACTGCTATTGATGTATTAGTTTGACTCTGATGCTACATCTCAAAAACTGTATTATGCGCAGGCAATCCCAGACCCGTCACCCCCAATACTCATTCCGCCTGCGCCTGCAGCCAACAACGATGAACAAAATCGGCAGGAGAATAGATCTCAACAACGACGGACACGACGAGCTAATGGACGATAGTTGGAGTTGAGTTTCATCTTATGTAAATCCCATATAGTTTACAAATTTTATGACAGTGAAGATTTTGGAAAGATTTCTATCAATGTCCATGTAAATTTTTATGAATTCAGGGTGTTTTGTCCCTCCCATTGTAGATTTGTGTTGTGACAGTTTACCATATTTACTTCTCTTAACGTACCTAACAGATTTTGGTATTTTTATACGCATGTATGTACAAATGTTAATGCAAGAAATATTTTACTTTCTGAGGACGAGTTCATGTTTTCATGTCATCTTGAGGAGATATTGTAATAAAAACAAGTGTTTTGATGTGCCATTGGGGTGGTAGCAATAAGGGGCTTTTATTCAGCATTTTTGTAGAAATTCAAAAACATATAGGATTTGAAGTTAAACATGCAAATGACATCATATTTCAATGAAGTTTAGTTATTTTCACGATTGTTTGAACGATGAATGATGAATGATTTTAAAATATAACTTATTCAAAAACATATAGGATTTGAAGTTAAACATGCAAATGACATCATATTTCAATGAAGTTTAGTTATTTTCACGATTGTTTGAACGATGAATGATGAATGATTTTAAACTATAACTATTTTTATATTGTCGCTGGAGGGAGAGCAGCCTTGAGTTGATTCTAGCTCTAACTAAACTGAAACTGAAACTGAAACTGAAACAAACAAACCTAAGAATTACACCTTACTGTAGGTAATGTCGACTCACGAGAAATGCGCTACGCACCTCAGCAAAAAATGTAATAAAAATTTAAAGATCCCAACAATCCACTAAATACCCAGCATCAATATTGATTTGGCCCGCTCACATTTTTACATATTTACTCACTTTCTTTTTCTATTTCTGAGCCTTGAATTATCCACACGTAGACACGTTTTGCACTAGGCCATTATTGTGCCAACAGTGCGACAGCTAAAACCCGTACTTCATAATCTAGTTCGCATATTTCATTTACTATGCTGCGTGCTGTGAGCGTTTGTGTTCAGTACAGACTTGTAGAAAGGACTGGCTAATTATTATTTGACGGAAATGTATTGCAGATTAGAGTCAATCAAAGAGAAACGGAAACTGGCAGTTAGTTGCCTCACTCAACTTAGGCCGCGTCGCGTCGGATGAAGTTGAAATTACACTTTGATTACGTACAGAAATATCCTTGGTGAAATTATTATTAATTCCTAATTTGCAGTAGCCATTGCATTGTGTGCGCAGTGTAATTCATTTTCAGTGAGTTGGTTTGCCCTTGAAAAATTGTAATTCGTGGAAAGAAGACAATGACTACTACTGAAATTAATCATTCAAATTAGCAAACCTGTATGACTCCTTTCTTATGTCAGCGCTCCTGCAGTGCAAATAAAAAAATATTAGTCACTTTTAAAATCGAAGAGCTGTAAATTACACTCGGTGTTTGTGTTTCATATAATTTCATACAACTAAATGTGTTCAATTAGTCAAGAACTACGTAAAAATAATCTGTGCAAATTATAAAGCAGTAGTGATAATGATATTTTTGAAAGGGTTAATTTTGTGTTCCGTGGTTTCTTCCGTGCATCTTTTGACTCATCCAGGTATTTCAACTTCAACGTGCTAACAAATTACGTAAATTTTGATAAATATCAGCTTTGCTTTTTAATTCAAATAACAAGATCCTAATGAATCATTTTGCACGACCCTGGATGGACGAGACGGTGTTTGTATAAGCACAGACTCCCAGTTGATCTATTGTCCGTCTTTGAAAAAGTTACTCAAAAGCCGGGATAAGAATGATTGGGAAAAACTGAGGCAAAGTTTCTGCTCTGAGAATATACGGAATGGACGCGTGAGAATTGAACATTATAATTTTAGTCTAGAAATTAGAATTCTGTTTCTTAACATTTGATCCAATAATTACTAACAGGTTTGCTGTCCAATTGAGGGGCCGGAAGGATACGAAGATGATTTCCAGTATGTTCCTGAACCAGATTACACAAAACATAAAAATTGGGAGCATTTTTCCCTAAATAATACACGTTGTGGGCAAGTGTCAACATCCAGCAGGGTTTTAGGAGGCATGGACGCACAATTGGGACAATTTCCTTGGATGGCTAGGATTGGTTATCTGGGTTGGTGTCTTTGACAGGGAAACACTTGATTTTAACATGAAGTTAATTCATCACTGATGATTATAATTTCAGAAACTGATAGCAATGGTAGTCGGCCGATTTTCAGCTGTTCCGGAACCATAATTAACAAACGTTACATTCTGACGGCCGCCCACTGCCTCCTGCCGCATATTAATGGATATGAACTGTAAGAAATTTAAACGTCAACGCTCAACTAGCGTTGTCTACAGATGTCTACGATTTTCAACTAACGTTGTATGTATGTATGCTCATTAATCACACGTAATTTTGGATTTATACAAGGGCTCCAGTTCGGCTGGCTGAAACTGACGAATCGATTAACCCAGAGTCAAATGATATTTACAAAAATGTGTACTATGAAGATTTTGACATTGAAAGTGTTCATGTTCATCCAAACTACACTGGGAAAAAAACATCTCCCCATGATATTGCCATTCTAAGGCTGAAGCGGGAGGTCAACTTGACAAGTAAAACTAGAAACAAGTATTATATTATTCTAAAAGAACATGGAATAAACCACAGCCTCTTTGTTCTTGCAAATCAAACTTCAGATCCGGTGACAAGTGCAGTTTGTCTTCCATTCACAAAGGAATTTAATGTTGGAAGTAGGTTAAACGAGCGGCTCCTGGCAAGGAACAGATTTGCTTCGAAGTCAATGCTTGCCAGTGTTGCCGGGTGGGGCAAAACGGAAAACAGTAGTAAGCAATTTAGCGATGATTAGCCTGCTTAAAACACTATAGTACAAATTATTATTAGTTGTATATAAATTATTAAGATTCCTCAGGAATCGTAGCTGGAAGTTCAATACTCCAGCATCTTATGCTGCCAGTGCAACCATCCATAATTTGCAGGATTCTGTATGCCAACAGTAATTTCTCCAGAAGTCAGGTTAGATTTAACTAAGGAATTTTCCATGTGTTCGAATTCTAAATCACTGTATTTTACTGAATTCTAATTCTACAGCTTTGCGTGGGAGGGGAGCACAATAAAAACTCATGCTGGGGAGATAGTGGAGGACCTCTGACGTTTAGCACGGAAATTCCATCTAAAATGTACAAAAATGCATTTAGAGCTACAATATTCCAAATTGGAATCGTATCATACGGAAGGTTTGTTTGATCTTTGAAGAATTCCACTAGTAGTTAAACATTTATTTCTATGTTGCAGGTCTGAATGTGGACAAAAAGGAGTCCCAGTTGTATACACAAGAGTTCGAAGCTATTTGACTTGGATAATGGACACAGTCAAGGAGTAGCGGTAGCGGAATAATTAAGGTGGTGGACCACTTCAACTTCATGTGTATATGTTCTTGCATGTTTTCATTTATTTGAACGGCGAATATTGCAAGTATAATTATTAGAATGTAGTTATTTGAGCCTTTTACAGCCTTTGCATAATTACATAATTAAATAATTATTACAGCATGCATGCTCATCCCGAGTAATTTAACACCATTCCCAGCATTGTGTGATTCTCACTCCGTCAAGGACTTGAACTCTGACACAAACTTGCTAACATTACCTTACTGGAAGAGCTGTGTTTTGATTTTAAATTTCGAATCACTTCAATCTCCAGCAAGCAGCATGATTTGAATAAGAATATTGACTATTTACATCTTTCGAGATTTGCTTCAACCAGTTCAAAACTTTCTTTACTTTCATTTTATCGCTTAGCCCAACCACGGAAAACGTTATGTCGCTATCCCGCTGTTTTCCACAAATGAATGAAACGAGGCGCGTTTGACTACATGTGGCTTTGCACTTGCATGTGCGTCTTTTTGGTATGCAATATGCAATTGAAGCTCTTGTAAGCCACAAGATGATTCAAAACCAGATCTTAAACTGCGTAAGTTTCAACGAATTCTACTGGTGTTCTCTTTCATACTATCATATTACGTTGGATTTACGTTGGGTCTTAACGGATACCAGGAATGGGCAATAAATTATTATATGTAAGAAAATGAGTACGAATTCACTCCATGCATGCGCGTTGTACATAGACTTTGCCTCGTTTTGCATCACGAAAAACTGGTTTGTCAACTTGAGACTTTTAAAAAAATGACTCAATCATATTTGCACGGTGGAATTTTACATGTTTTTTCTCTGCGAATCTCCAACAAATTTACTGGAAATCAACACCAGAATCAGGCAGATTACATTTTAAAAGTCGGGTTTGTGCAAAATATTTCAATATCGCTTGCGTACAAGCAAAATATCAGTTTAGTTGAGTATACATAATACCCATTGCGAATTGCTAGCTTGTTTGCTGAGTCATTTAATTTAGCACAGTTTGTTCCTGGATTCCTAGAATCTCGTGCCCTCAAAATGTTTAAATTGGCCGCCCTGTGCTTCTTTGCCTGTGGACTTTTTGGAATGACATTGCAACGTGAGACAAAATTTATTACACTTGACACTTGATTGGGAAACCATAAACTAATTTTGAATTCACTTTGTTAGAAAATAATGAATCCTTCTGTGAAACACTTGACCGCAGACCTGGAGTTTGTATAAATATTAAAACCCAATTAAAGTCATGTTCACCACTCTACGAAATGCTCAAAAATAGGGATTGGAACAATCTTCGTAAAAATATTTGCGACAACAACAATTCACGAGTAAGCTTTGAAAGGATGAAACGCTTCATATGTATTAGTTTTTGGAGATTCCTATTAAATAGGCTATTTCCTCAGGTGTGTTGCCCATTGACTCAATTCCATGAAACTCAAAAACCAGAACCAGAGATGGACTATAAAAAGCATCCCAATTTCCCACTACTTCCACCATTGTCTACTTGTGGACTTTCATATTCCATTGCTGACAGAATTATCGGAGGGAATTCATCAAAACCAGGCGAGGTATGTGTACGTACCAAATTACTCCTGCTACACAGCAATTTAATTGATACAAAATTTCGAATTTTGACCATTCCAGTTCCCCTGGATGGTGAGGCTAGGGTTTCAAGGTAGTACAATAATCTTTACTTTTACTTCAGGAACTTCTACAGTGGATAAAATTAACTGATTTCAAAATCTAGACATAGAGAGTCAAGTTGATAGCATCTGGTACATTTGCGGGGGAACACTTATTAGTAATCGCTACGTTTTGACTGCTGCCCATTGTTTTAAACATCCAGAACAAAAATTGTAAGATACGCTCTTGATTCTTTGGCAATCAAAAACTAATTATTTTCAAAACAGGGTAAGAATTGTTCTGGGAGAAACGGACGAAGACCTTGAAGTAGAGTGCATTGAAACAGATGCTCTTAATGGAACCAAAATTAAAATTGCATGCAGTGAACCTCTTGAAATTAAGCCAGAGGAAATCATAATTCATCCGGGTTACGACGCCAAAGTTGGTTCAGCCCATGACATCGCACTGGTACGTCAACTAGCCTTAATTTGTCCCAAGTTGTATTCTATATTAACGTCAATATTTTTAGGTACGGTTGTCTCAGGAAGTCAACATTGATTCATGTAAGTCAGTCGATTTATTATTACAAATTTGATTGGGCGCTTGTGACAAGTCAGGGGCTTAAAATTATTGAGCTTAAAATAGGCCGCTGCCGCTATCATTCATTAATGTATTTTTTTCTGAATCCAATCCATATATTTTGTAATTCTGGTGTAAATTCCGGGAAATCCAGGCTCGGCGCACCTTATTCCCCACTAAGAAAAACAAAAGTCAATTTAATTGTAGTTTAACACAGATTAATGACTTCCGGCTTTGACTTCCGCAAATTTTTTATGCCGGAAGTATTGTTTAGTGAATGTGGAAAATATTTTCAAATTGCATTCAACTTACTGACACAACACCAATCACAGACCACCGCCCATTGATTTGAAGTTGTAATGGCCCACCTATAAATCGAAAGAAAGCCTTCAGCATTCCAAGCTTTTCACGGCTATATAAATTATCCCTATCCGTGCCTTACCCGAATCTCCTTGACAAGAATCTCGGCCACCGGATCGGACTCCTTGCACATAAGTTTGTTTCCTAATGCAGATTTGAGAAAATTAAAATATTTTAGTGGCAAATAGGGAACAAATTATAAATGTATGATAAATATGAGTTTTAATAGCAATGAAATGCACCTCGATCGGCTGCGTATACGCGGCTTTGCAGTCCGCTTGTTTCCAAACTGGAACGAGGACTTCGGTTAAAGTTGATGAGGTTGGTCCACCGTAGTAAATGGTCCCCCAACCAGTAACAATTCCAATAGAATTTGCAAAATGATTATCCGTTCTGGGCAGGCAAATACTACGAACATTGTCAGTGTAGTATGCAGACCTTGCAAGGCGGATAATAGCAATATTCGTTTTGATAGGAATATCTACCAAATACAAACGTAAATTCCAAGTTAGAATTGCAGAGTAAATACGTTTTTAACAAATTACGAATTGTTGTAAACTGGCGATTGACTGGTACCTGTTGTATTGCTCGTGCAATTTGATGTCGACCACATCAAAATCCCTCCGAGAATCACTAGTTGCGTTAAAATTATATTCTCCCAGTCGAATCCGTAATTCAGTATTAGAAAACCTGGCACAAAATGGCATTTAGAAAAATTAAACGTATTTCTTGATAATAACTTTAAAAAACCTACCCATCGACACAGTGAGCAGCTGTCAGCACATGAAATTCGGAAATAAGGACCCCTCCACAGTAATGCCCAGACTTTTGATCATCACTGTTCCATAAATAAGGTTAATTACTATTTATGTATATCCACATTTTAAAACAAGATTTAGTTTTCAAATACCTGCTGGGATTTGCTTTTAAAAGAGCCACCATCCACGGCCAAGCTTTTGGGTCTGCTGGACGCCCTCCAACTATTCTCGTAATTTGTTTTTCACTGATTCCACACTNCACATTTTAAAACAATATTTAGTATTCAAATACCTGCTTGGATTTGCTTTTAAAAGAGCCACCATCCACGGCCAAGCTTTTGGGTCTGCTGGACGCCCTCCAACTATTCTCGTAATTTGTTTTTCACTGATTCCACACTGTCGTTGTCCAGCCCCATAATCAAATGGATCCTCAGCAGGGACTTCCGGTGGGGATGCAGGGGTTGTAGAAGCCGATGGTTTTGGCTTTTTAGATGGCTTGGGTTTATTCGGTTTGTTTGGACGACGAGTCGGCCTTTGTGGAGGAAAGCCCTCCCCAGAATCTTCACCATTATTCCTTTGAATAGGACAGCATACACCTATGTACGTGTTGTCAATAATGCAGGAATATTGAATGAATGCTAGGTAATCCTGGCGAAAACTGTTCTGAACACAATATTCCAAATGCCTGCATTGTCCACGTTCACGCAGCGGCGTTTGGCATCTGCTGTAAGGCACGTTCGGCTAGAATTTGAACAACTTATAGATACCAATTTGAAATTGTATTCAAGAAAAGACAGGACTCCGGCTAACCTGGGAATGCCCAAAATAGTAGAATCGGCTTTGCCCACTGTTATTCGGGACTTCCGCTCCGGAAATATTGTAACCACTTCCAGAATTCCAGTTCAAACCAAATTCTCGTAGGGAATTTGGACTCGGGTTTGGGTTTGTATTTGTTTGTTGACAGTTTCTTCCAAAACATGGAATCGGGGGCAGTGGAGGAGGTGCTGGACCGAGTCCACTACCTCCCTGCTGACCATTTGCACCAACCCTAACATTTAATAGGCTCCCTAAATTTAAGTTAAGTAATCCATTATTCGGTTGGCGTCCTTGTTGGCCCTCCCCATTTCGTCTATTATTATTTCCTGAAATAAAATTATGATTGAATGATTTCTTGCTTTCTAAAGCATTGGTTTGTTTATGCCGAAAATTTACCTCCAAATAGTCCCCCCAGGAGCCCTTGACCTAAAAACACATTGTACAACATTAAGGATTATGACTATTTAAGAAATATAATAGTAAATTCAAAAATTATATTGTCGTAAGTGTTACTTTACACCAAATTAAAATTACATTTAAAATTTGAAGAACCCTATTCTTACCTGAGCCAACATCCAGTAAGGCAAACAGTAGAGGGGCAAAAAATAATGGTGACCGCATTATTTAAGTGCTATTGAATGTTGGGGAATTAATTAATGAAATATGCGGATATATAGCTTGTGCTGAATGGATTTCCGACTGAGGCATGGGCGTAGGAAAAGTAATGGGCTTGCAATTTTTCAAGGGTAAATCAAAACTCCTTGGAATAATAGAACCGGATGAACTTCGTATGAGTTGTATTAGGTGCGAAGTTCCTGCCTTGCATTGCAGCCGCACATCCACTTTGTTTTGCGTCAATTTGTGGAAAAATTAAGGTTCATTGCAAATTACACAGTCTAAGATAACGTGTAATTATTGCTGGCTGAATGTGAACAGTTCTTGGCTGAGAGTGATGGAGCATAGCTTGATCGAGTCAGCGATCCGACTCAAATCAATATTACAGAATCCAAATGTATTTGTCTGCAGTGATGCAATTAAGCCCTGAGAACATGCGCGTAGATTCCCAGTAAATAGTTTTTATTCTCGGAAACTCGTTCCAGCTAAACAGGTTTATTAATTAACTCCACTTCATTGCATTTTAACCCAATCCTGCAATCCTTTCGGTTTGATTTGTTTTTAACATCTAGCCGTGGTGCAAGTTTTGGATTGAAAATGATGTCACCCCAATCCCAATTGTTGCCGTAAACTATATCCATAATTGCACGCACACACGCTATACAACATAAAGTTTCACCAGAAATAATATTAATGAACTCAACTATTGTTATTTGTGTGCAGACTTACCACACGTACTTGGCGATGCTCTCATTACCTATTGTTGTTGCGAGATTGACAGCAGATGGCTTTGTTTATTATGTTTACTAGTACTAGTATTTTGTTTTATTTCTGTTGAATTTACCCAAGTTCTATTTCCTTTTATCAGATTTTACTCGCCCGATTTGCTTGCCTTTCATCAAAGAATATCATGTGTCCGGTAGACTTGATGATGCCAAACTTGCCCGTGAGAATATGACCCTGGTCAGTGGTTGGGGAAGAACAAATAACGGTTAGAATTTGACATTCCTTCAATTCAATGTGGTAATAGTAAACAGAAGAATTATACCAAAATTTTAAATTACTTCAATGCAGAGGAAGTAATAGGAAGTTCCTCCCTTCAATTTATTCGTGTCCCTATCCAGCCTCATGTACTTTGCCGTGTTACTTACTCAAATTACAATTTAACCAAATCTCAGGTAATTCACTAAAAAACAAGTCTTGAAATATATTGCTAATTACTTAATTACTTGTTTGCAAATTTCAGATTTGCGCCGGAGGAGTTAAGGATAAAGACTCTTGCCTAGGAGATTCTGGTAAATTCAAAGGTTTCAATTTGCTTTTACTTTTGTATTGAATTAGTTTTACTTCTTTAGGAGGTCCTCTGTTTCTTGCTACCAACCCTGAGAAACAATCCAGGAGTTTAAGGTCATTCCAGCTTGGAATAGGTAACGTATACTGTAAGGTGTATTTAATGTGTTCGCATTACTAAATTCTCCAAATTTTCAGTGTCTTTTGGTAAAACGACCTGTGCAAGAGGAAACGAACCTGTCGTTTACACGCGTGTACGAAGTTTCCTAACTTGGATTTTAGATAACCTTAAAAAATAATTTTATAAGATTTACTTTTTATGTGTTTATTTAGAATCTAGTAATGTTGTATATGTGTAATAAATAGATATGCAATTAAGGGAAACATTTACAAACGCAAGCTTCGGTGCAGGCGGTAATCTATGCTACAGCTCCAAGGCAGCTTGGATTCGTCCTAGGCAATTGGCATTGACTAATTGGAATTTGTAAAAAGAATGAGCTGTTTGCGATTTGAGATAGCAAGCCCGCTAATGTGAACTTGAGGAGTTTGGGCAAGTTCTCAATTACCGCCAAAGTTAGCGTGAAGGAAAATGGCTGCTCTAGCCCAAAGCATTGGATAATGAAAAGTATTCCCATAAAAGTTAAATAATGTTTGCATCTCTAACGCGTTTATTTATATGAAGAAATTGTTTAATTTAATAATTATTAACCTTATCTTACAATCCCTTAATGAGAGCAAAGTATAGTATTGAGTTAGAGAAAGTTCCACAGGAACAATTTCAGCAACAATATGTCTCGAACACATTAGGATGAATTCTATTAATATTAAAAAAGCTATATTTCAATTTGGCCAAAGTATTAGCTTACAAGCTAAGACGAAGACAATCTAATTTGTCTTTGAAGTAGCGCATTTCGCGAGGCAGGATTAAAAAGGAATGTAGAAATAAAATTTAAATTTAATTACAGTACATGCAGGTCAACTAAGCCTGCAAGTCTTGCGTTGACTCTCTCTCGTCTGGGTCCCTGCAAGCATTTCTTGTTCGCTGTCCGCAATGGCTTTAGCGTAAAGAAAGTCCGCCTGTTCTTGTGTAAGTTGAGGATTTCTAGCTCCAGAGGATCCCGTTGCCTGCCCTGATTCCGCCATTGATGCTTGAAGTGCAATCTGAAGGGCAGCGTCCTCAGACTGTAAAGAACAAAAGAAAATAATATTGCAGGTTAAGTGACTGGACTGACTGAATTGAGATTGTAACGTGTCGTCGACTTACCAAATTCCCTTGAATGGTGGCCTGTGTAAGGGATCGTGACTTCTGGGCAGTCACCCCTGAGCCTGAGTGCCCTGAGGAATTAGAAAAAAGGCCAAAGCTTGTTCCACTAGTGGACCGACTCTTCTGAGCAGAAGTAGATGTTGCATTACGTCTTGCTTCTGCTGCCAGTGCGGCTGGTCCCAAACTTTTAGAATTAATCTCAGAGCAAGTGTGATCCTGTGGATGACGATGCTTCAAGCAATAGTTTTGCCGGCACTTATCACAAACAAGTGGAATCATTTCCTTCTGCTTGCATCCCTTAAAGCCGCAACGATTAGCGTATACTTTCTGGAAGAAAGGAGGAGAAAAATCATCATGAATTATCTTATTTCTTCCATAAAATTACTATAGAAATTATTTGGATCTCCTAATTACCTTCCGATGTGTTACGGCGCGATCAGAATTGCAATCTGAGTCAATATGTCGACTGACTCGAATATCTGGCAACTCATCAGCTCGTCCAGGCACGGGAGCATTGCACAAAGGGCAAATTGGGACTTGTACGTTCTTCTTGTATGCATCTGGGCAGTTGTGGTTCTCATACTTGTAATGCTCCCCACTGTAATTTAATTACAAGTTACCAGGATGAATTATACAACTGTCATAACTTACATAACTTGTCATAAACCACTTGTGATAAACTTAAGTCAACTTGTAGAAAATATTGAATTCAATTCTTACCAGAACACTTTCTTGCACACATCACACTTTACTGGCAAGAAATCTAAAAACACAAACTAACCACTTGTGATAAACTTAAGTCAACTTGTAAAAAATATTGAATTCAATTCTTACCAGAACACTTTCTTGCACACATCACACTTTACTGGCAAGAAATCTAAAAACACAAACCAAAGCAACAAATTAACAATACACTTTTATGGCAATCTTCCCTACGAAATTAGATTTCAACGCTGCAAATTCAAAATTAGAAATCTCAGGTTTAATTAAATCATGCAGTTTACCCAATTGTCGACACTCCGGGTGACTACATTGTTGGCCCAATCCTGGAAACTCCATCCTTCCTCTTTTCAATTCCGTCCGAGCCCAATATGGTTGTTACACACTTTAATTAATGTGAGTCCTCGGCTTTGGCTACACTGGCCTGGTAAATCCAAAATCAATTCTACGGTAATTGGGTGATTCACTTTCAACTAGACTGTTCCAAATTTCGGTTTCTTCCTGGAGTGCGGAGTTAGTTCAGGATATTAAATTCCAAAACCTGCAAGGTAGTAATTAGTAAGTTAGCATGCTTCACAAATGTATTTCCATCAGTCAGTCACCCTTCACGCTCCCATTGAATTAGAATTCATGCAAATTCACAAGGGCCAAGTTAGCAACAGTACTGACTATGCGTTTAACGAGTCAAACATAATTGATTATTGTAATATGTGCTTTACTTCCCTCAAAATTTGAACGGGGCTATCATTCGAATGTTAAAACTTTACCTGCTTTAAAAAATTTTCACACAATAGTAATAGAGGTACGAGGTACTAGAAGCAGTAACTGACTTCTTTAGAACTTAATCTCCTTCGGTCCAATAACTGACTGTGTCACGGTCGACCCGATCGAATGCTTTTGTACCAGCACCACGAACACAAAGTGAATGACTTGCAGACGATAAAAACAATACAAAATTGCGAGTCATCCACAACGGGGATAACTTAACTTGAACTACACACTAAATTATGCACTCATCATCACTCGTATTGATGACGAAATCCCTCATTTCCCCATGTATGTATTCCAGAATGTTCGAAATCGCCGCCGAAACGAATCCAAAATTCTCGACGTCATCATCTGATTGCACATCGTCGCACGTGTGTGTGATATTTGCATGCACATATATAGCCCCGTGCAGTCAAAGCACGGTGGATGTGGACGGGAGGGATGAGTACGGCTTTTGTCGTACAACTCGTATCCATGTCAGGATGGCCGAGCGGTCTAAGGCGCCAGACTCAAGCGAAAGCTTTCCACTGCATTCAGTGGTATCTGGGTGTTCTGGTCCTCGTATGAGGGCGTGGGTTCGAATCCCACTTCTGACAGACACATTTTTGCACTTTTTTGTTGTTGCAACTATTAAATTCTTGGTGAATTGCATCCAGGGTTGGGTGATTAATCGATTTTGGCTTTGGATTAAGGATTGAGGATTAACAAATTCCGCTTTCGGGTTTACGGGATTAGGGATTAATTTCATATTTTCTGGGATTGGATTAAATCTCGATTAATGAATTTTCAAAACTGATTGGCATTAAGGATTGGGATTAAATTAATCCGGATTAATTCTTGATTTGAGATTAATTGACATTTGCCTGACCTCAAATTTCTTTGGCTTAATGTTATATAAATGGGGTGTCAAGCGGTGTTCAAGTTAATAAGGGCAAGTATTGTACTTAACATTTGATTTGCTATGCTCAAAGGCAAGAACAACTATTAGCACGCATGCTTGCGAGAACGCTATATGCATGCCACTACTACTGGTATGGATTATTAATCGGGTATTTAATCCTGATTAAGGATTAATAATCCTTAATCACGATTAAGGATTAATCAGAATTGGGATTAAGGATTGGGATTAATGTGAAAGTTGGGATTGGTTGGGATTAAGGATTGAGGATTAATTGCAAAAATTAATTTTTACGGGATTTGAGATTAAGGATTAGTAATCCTTAATCCCGATTAGTAATCCTCAATCCTTAATCCGGATTGACCCAACCCTGATTGCATCCATGACACTTTGGTATAAATTCAGATATTTGTTATTTTTTACCTGCCCTTTTCAATGTTCTTTTTAAGAAGATAATAATAAACTAGATGTTCCGAAGCGCTGCGCGCTAAGTTGTCCTGTCTATTTACATCTAATAGTATGAGCATTTGTCCTTTCTGGCTTATTTATGGCGGAAAAGAACGATCTATGAACGTGACATGAACCCGAGAATTGACTTCAAGGCGAAAGTTTCCACGAATTGATTTGATTTTCGGCTTCATTCTATCGTGATTGATTTCTTATAACAAGAAGCAGCAATGACAATTGCGTTCTAAAATAGGTCAACAAGACATATTATGATGCATCGATTTTACTCAAATCTCCAACTAGTTCAACTTCAACATGTTAACATTTACCTATTATTCAACAGTATAATTCCCCCAAGAATAAATCTGTACCACTACAAATGTAACAAATACATAAAATTTGTGATATCAATAATCATCATGTGTGTAAGTGGCAAGCGTAAGTTATATCGGGTTACTCACTCAATTAATTAAAGGCATTCACAGTTTCTCGTTGTAGTGAATACTATTACTATTGTATACAAAAAAAATGTTCAATTTGGCAATAAAAAATTGTCTGTTAATATATTACATTGTTCCTAGTATCCTATTAATAGTTAACGATGGTTATAGATTTAACAATGTAATAACCACTAAACTGGAACGAAAGTCAGACTCAATTGCAACAGTAACCTGGTAAGTTTGGTTCCTAAGCACCCTTTGGTACATTATTTGCAGTGAAGCAATAGCACATTTAACAGACATGTCTACTGTTTACTAGTCACTACAACAATGACTCACGAGCAATCAGCGATGAGTAGGTTCGAGTGGTCCTATTAGCTGCAGCACGGAATTGAATTAATATCTACTCTTCAGTTTCATTTCCAACTGTTGTAGTTAAATCTTTCAGATTTCGAAGGAATGTGTTTGGTGTGATGACATGCGAGGAACCTGAAATCCACACGAAATTATTATATTAAATTTCTGCTTCTAGATACCTTGCACTTGCGTAACTTACCAATAATAATTTCCCAATTCCTAGCCTCGCTAATTTCATAAGCAGATCTCATCTCTGAAAATGTCATCCCACCAGCAATAAATATTATGAGTTTAGGAACGTTTGAAGTTGCGTTCTTTGCATTTCCGGGGCTGCTATTGTGCCAGTTGCCATACCTCGCACTGAAAAATTAAATCCAATAACTTATTGAAATATTTGTGAGATACTTCTGCACAGTTGGCTGCAACTTACCTGACGACTTGACTTTTTAATCCGGTGCCAGTTGGTGGGGCCCGGCCGGGCAGAAATGGAAAGTTGTTTCGATCCAACTTGTTATCAATGATTTCCTCCATTAGATCCTTTACTGTTGGTGTCCAGCGTGCAAATATATTTTCAATTTCGTCTTCTCTCTTATATTTTCTAGGTACTTGCGTCTGATTGCTTTGCGTTCTCTACAATTAAAAGTATTTTGTTTCTCATCGCTGATCGATTAATCAAGGCTTTGCAATTTAGAAAACAATCAACTAACGGTCTCAGCGATGACATTTATGCCTAGTTTTTGAAAGTTCATGATGATGGGTTCGTCTTTAGAATTAATGGCCCCATGCTGGATCAATTTGTTTAGTTTCTCTTGTGAAACTCCATTTTGTGTTTGAAGGTAAAGTAGTATGACCCGAATTTTCTCAAGATCAGACACGCCGACCTGGCTATCCATGATCACAGGATTCAGATGATTCATGTACTCACGAATCGGTTCTCCGTGCTCATCACTCCTCATGGCGAGACACTATACAGAAGAGTAAATTTGCACCTTCCATAAATCATAGTTAAAATAAACAAATCAAATGATCATTAGATCATACCTGTTCCACTTTGCATAGAAGTCTAATGCGCTCATTTTCCTTCAGACAGTCCTGTGCCAAGCTAGTAGTCATAGCAAATTTCTTCAGCTCAGCCTGATATTGTGGTAACTCTTTGATAAGCTTGGCTAAATCTTTAGTATTTGTGGTGTCTTTTGGCATGACCATTTTCTTCTTGTCGCTGAAAGCCTTCATTCCTTTCCCCAAATAGCTAAAGAATTAAAATAAAACTCAATAAAGCTCCAAGACTTTGCAAATTGAAAATGTATAAAGTAAAGAACAAATTTCAAAACCCATGCACACAGCATTTTTACTACTAGTTATAACACAAGTAAGGGTAAGATTCAATCGGATGGAAAAGGAATTAAAAGCAACTAACTCTGAAGCAACTCCGATTGATTTGTGACGAAGCTCAACCCACA